>NW_024121654.1:14538206-14638984 GCF_016745375.1 Pimephales promelas
ATAAACAGACACAGTCCCTGATAAAAAAATTTAAAGAGACAAGGATTCTGCCTTATGAATCACACGAGTGCCTCTTTTTAAGTTATCCTCGCTCCATGTCGCTGGCCACCTATCGCATTCAGGCGTCTGTCAGGAGATGTTAAAAGCTTTATCTGTATCATCAGTCCTGAGGTAATGAATTAACAATAATGCCTTTAAACAGCCAGAGAGCACTGCCCTTTATTTTGAGCATATTCTATACTGCCACCTGGATGTAATAGGGTGCTATTACATCAAATTAGAAGGCAGCAGGGACAAATCTACTGTTGTTTGAATGGTTTTACCTGTACCTGATGTTTATCCAAACACACGGTCTTGTCTTTTTTACACGATATCGGACACTTTCAAAATGAAGGCAGCATATAAACAAGGGACTAAGATGTACTGTTTGCTCAGTATATGTAACTTGAATTCTCATTCATATTTTTTTTTCTGTCATTATTTGCAGTTTGGGGTATTTTTCTGTTTGGTGTCTCAGAGATTGTCAGGTTTTCTTTCAAACAGAATATCAAACTTACCACTTGACCGATATCTCATGAATGACTCCTGGTTTAAGTGTTGATTTCTCCTGGCTTTTCTGTTATATTATGTGCTGGCACTGTAATTGTTCAGCAGAACCCATGTAGAGGATTGTTGACCTGAAATGAGCAGAATGGAGAATTTTTAGCTTCACTGGCACTTTTTTATTTTTTAAAACTTTGTTTTTTCATTGTATGCTGCCAGGACTATAGAAATATCTATAATAAATCTTTCTTTGTGTGTGTTGTAAGATGTAAAAGTAGAAATTCTTTTGTAGACTTTCTTTTCTCATTCTCTTTTTGTTCTTCTAATACTTTGTACTCAAATATTTGTAGTTATTTTTACTTGTAAAGACTAATAAGGATGCCTTGAGACGGTCCCTGACTGATTCCCCCCTCTCACTTTAATCACTTTAAAGTATACCATGATGTCTGTGTCTTGATGGACTTAATGTTCCATTATTCCAACAAAATGCACAAATAATTTATTATGGAATTATTTCATGCAAGTACAATTGAATGCAGTTTCCCTGAGATGGTCAGACTGAACAAAACAAAAGTCATTTAGAATAGGATGATCTTATAGGCTAAAGAAACAATTATAAATGATTGTTTACGAGTATGTCTTTTATGGGAAATAGCCTCACTCCAAGCTGGACTGATAAAATTGTCCCTTGTAATGTACATATGTGTACCATATATATTTACTATTTTTCATGCATGTTGAAGTGAAATACTCTGAACACAGTGCTGCAGTTTTGATTAAACACAGAAAAAAAATTGTCTTTAGTCTTATTTAGGCACCATGAAAGACTATACATACTTAACATGTTTTATATAATTCTCTGTATAATTTTGCTTCAATGTAATAGAATTGGGCGGTGTTGCACTAAACTAAAAAGTCCTTTAATTATTTTGAGCCTTTTTATTAAAGGCTACAAAACGTTTGGAAGTGTGACTAACACTATATATTTATACATTATATATCAATATAAATGCATGAATAGGCTAATTTTAAAAATATATATTTAGGTAATAACAAGTAGATTAATGTTTCTTATGCACCAGTTTCTGATGCACAATGGTGGTACAATGATACAGTAATCTATCGATTGTACTACCATAGTACCATACTGCTGAATGATTTCCATATTAAAATATTTATAATATAATATAATATCTATATTTATATTGTAAAGAATACCATAGAACATGTTCAAAAATCACGTCAGTATCACATCTTCTGTCGTTTTGTCGCTAGAGGGCGCATGCGTGTCGTCTCGAGTGTGTGTGTGTGTGTTTGGGGGTGTCGTTGATCTCACACACAGGAGGTAAACGCGATCACGTGACCGCACAGTGCAGTTGGTGTTAGTGAGTTTTCACAGCATGGCGGAAGGAGTAGTTGTCCGGATGGATTGTTACTCACCTTTTAATTCATGTCTTCTGTCTTGACGGAAGGATTTTTGGCTTTCACAACGCATTTCTTCACACTTAAAACTACTTAAGGGTATTCTTTCGACGATGGCAGACCGCGGTGTGGATTTGGCAGCTCTACCGAAAGAGGTTAGAGAGCAGTTGGCGGAGTTGGAGCTCGAGCTGTCTGAAGGTAAGAGATGGAGTTATCACCTTAACCTTAATAATGTTTAATAATATGAACCTACTATTTAAATCCCAAGGTCGTATGCCGCTAAAGAGTCACATAAATACTCTCAAGCAGACAGTGTCTACTGCTTTGTGTTGGTGTTTGAAGGTCCTCTGTTTCCCCTCAGAGAATTTTTGAAAGAGGCTGTGTTTCAAAAACTTGCGAGCTGTCTACCTAGACAGAATGTCTGGATGCCTAAAATGCCGTTTCTAACGCATCTGATGCCCAGACATGCTGTCTAGGTAGACAGCTCGCTAGGTTTCTAGACACCGCCAGAGTGTGTTGGAAGAAATTATGATTTTCCACCATCAAATATGCTTTTAATTTCGTGTAAATGAAAGAACCGAACGTGATTGAGAACTAGAAGCACATTGTCACTAAAGCGGCCGTTTATTTCACCTCGAGACTGAGACTATTGTTTGTTCAGGGATCTAGACCTCAAAGAAAAGAGAGCCCTTGACAGTTTAGCTAGACACAATACCGTAGTACAGAGACTGTCAGGAAGGCAGAGCGAGTTCATCATGTGGTTTTGGATGTTGATTTATGTATGTTACGATCGCTGTTCTTCTCAAAGCCCTTTGTTTTAATATTGGAGACGTTTTTAAAGGGGCATCACTTTTTGCTATACGAGTGTGTGTTCTTTAATGCGAAAATCAGTGACAGCATTGGTTCATTTTTGCTGTACTTTAGGTGATTGATGTCCTGTTAGCACACAGACACGCCTTCTCTATAGACACATTTTACTCAGTATTATAAAATGATTATCTAATCCAACCATAGTTTATCTTGTAAACTATATTTAATGTGAAGATGCATTTTTCCACTACACCCTTTACAGACTCTTAGTCAGCTCATTATTTTTAAAATTTAAGGGCTACAGTATCACATAATTTTTGTTTATCAGTTAGCTGTGTTACCAACATTATATGAATAATATTATTAATATAAAATATTATTTTTGTTTAATAATAACAATAATATAAAATTATAGTAAAAATGTTTTATTTTGTGTGTGTGATAGATCAGCCGTTTCTGTCTATTCACATGGTTTAGAAGTTCATTTAATGTTCATGACATCACAGCTATGGTGTTTCATCCACCGTCATGCATCTTCAAGCATCTTCTCTCTGCCGAGTCATCCGTCTGTGAAAGACGGTGCCGTTCCACTCATTCACTCAGTCAGAGAGCACTATGTGGGGTAGATGTGTCAGTGTTTAGCTTAGTAATAGTGTTACACAACTGGAAGTGTGTGGGCCACACTCTCAAACAACTTGTTGATATGTGCAGCTCCAGGCTGCTTATCAAGAAAACCAGCCAGAGACACTGTAACTAGAGTAACACAACATTTTATGACCGTATGATGAAATACTATAAATTATGGACATAATTACTGATGACCATTGAGCCAAGTTTTTGAGTTTTTTGTCATCCAGCCACACTAAAATATCTGCTGAGTGCAGAATGAAAATGTAATGGAATCTTTTACCCAAAAATGAAGGTTTACTCAAGTCATACGACAGAATTTAAATTTGTTGAATGAACTATCATGTGATCTTTAGGTCTGTGACTTTTGAGAGTGTGTGAAAATAACATGAAAGCTCTTACAACTGTGTGTTTAGTATAAGGGTTTTAGTGCCCTTGGGGCAGGTGAGTGATCTGGAGTGTTTGGTCAATTGGAGGGCGGTTGCAGGCTCCCTCACCCCCTCCTCCCATAGGAGCAGCTGCCAGTTACGGCTGTCGCCTCCCCGGACGGTCACCTCCCCACTAGCGCATCACACTCCTGTCCTTGCTCTCCTCTGCTTGCGCCATCTCTTTCTCTCTCTTTCTAGTTCTGGGGCTGACTAGTACTTGCAGATATGACTCAAATTAAATGAATCACCACTCCCCGACCAATCAAAACACACTTTAATTCGGCACAAAGCACTTTAATCATCTTATTTATACCAGTCAGATAAGTTTAATGTCGATATTTGAATGTGTGTTAATTTTTACATTCAAGTGACTTTTTCCAACATGTACTTATTTAAAGGGATAGTATCCCTAAAAATGCTAAAATGTGTCATCTCTCATGCCATTTCAAATCCATAAGACTTTCATTCTTCTTTAAAACACAAATGAAATCTGGAAGTCTATTCATCAAACTCTCACGGTTCGGAAACGTTCATAAAGAGATCTTAAAAGAAACCCAGACGAATCGTGCTTGAGCTTACGTTCCACCAAATATGAGTGCTCCATGTATCAATGATTAAATGTGAAGAAAAGGCTTAATTAAATCTGTTCATCATATAAAGTGATCATTTCTCTTCAGAAGAGGTGAGCTTGATTTCTTTTATAATCTATTTAGTCTTTATAAATGCTTTAAACTAAAGCATCATGGGTGAATAGACTTTCAGTGGAGGGACAGAAATCTTGCAGATTTCTTTAAAAATATCTTAATTTGTGTTCAGAAAATGAAAAAGTCTTTTGGGTTTGGAATGACATGAGGGTGAGACGAACCCTTTAAAGTTAGCCTATTAAAAATTCAAATAATTGAACACCTTCAGGAACTTTTAAAATGAATATGCATTGTTCATACTGTACATTGTAATATCGTGATGCCTACATTTAATTGTAGCATTCGAAATAATATATTTTAAGTTTTTAGTGTTATTCTTCGGAATGAATGTTGACAAAATTGTCACAACTGGCCATAACGTGAAAAAAAAAAAGTATTCGATTCCAGAATTGGAATTGAATTTCGATTCCCAACCGTATTCGTCGTGCTGTTTATGTTCCCCAATGATGGCGACTCCCGGGCATGCAGAAAAGCACCCGTTATTACAAAACTATTGAGCCCGATTTAAAGTGTGGGAATTTTTTAAACCGAGAGTGAATAAAATGGTGCTCTGCGTGTCTAAAACTGAAAAGGCATAGGCCGACCAGGAGCATCTAAAGAAAACATCCAGTGGCTCGCTTACCTCTTCTTATTAGAACCACTTGTATATTAATAAGTAGCTATAAATGTTTAATAAATCTATTAATTCAACAGATTGGCTTATTATTATGTGATATCCAAATGGAAATCTCCTCCAGCAATCTCTAGCATGATCTCATGAATGTCTGGACAAATCCTGGAAAGCTCATGGAAAAGTCCTGGAAATGCACTGGTCTGAAACTGTGGATTCTGATTTGCTGTTTAAAACGTGTCTGCCATGTCTTGCCCTTAATTCTGGGTCCATGTGTGGTTTCCACAAGGGCACAAATTGACCTTGGAGGGTAGAAATATTTCCCATTGCCATGCTCTGCTGGGGCTTTTTGCAGTGCAAAAAGTCTTTCCAAATTATGTCCTACATAATGACCCAATTCTGCAGGATTGTAGTGATCAGAGTAACAATAAGCACCATTGAGCTGATCTGGACTATGGAGGTTCTGATCTGAACTGGCATTTAAGGCTTTCAACTGAAACCTTTGTGTCCCAAATGAGCAGACGAGATATGGACACAGTCTGAGAGGGAGTGTGTGTGTGTGTGTGCGTGTGCTTGCATCCACTCTATGGTTTCCTCACCAAACAAGGAATCTCCTCAACCACTGTGATAATAATAGATATAAGCAAAATTAACACCTTAATCCGAGTGAGACCCTAATTATAATTCTTCTGTCTAGTTGTGCTTTCTTGTACACCTTGTAATAAACCAATGCTGTCATCTGTGAGTCATGTGAAGGTGTTGCAGGAAGTCGAGTGCAGCCTGAATCTGCTCTTGAGTGTGTACCACACTTTGTCTAACCGGCTTAATGTGGAATTGAACTCGAACAATACAAAAATCATTCAAGCTCTTGGTGACGTTGTTCAGCAGATCCTTAGCACTGTAATCTCTTCTAAATAGCGTATTGTTCTTTTAAAGAACAAAGGGAATGATCCTGCTATGCGACCCAACGTTCTGAGCAGCATGGACACCTCCCATTCCATGCCATCTTACTTAAATTACTCCTTTACTTTACCTTAGGGGGAGTTCTTTTAAAATGCAGGATTGTTAGTGGACGGCTGTTATGTGGAGCTAATGTGTGTAGTTTTTAAGTATTGATTGCTGTTATGAAGAGGGTTGAGTTCAGGCTGTCAGGAGACTCAATGTTTTGGAGGGGTGCATGTTATTGCCAGAGCCTTCCTATTTAGGGCACTGAATGACCGAACATGGACTGAACCCTGTTCATTTGTGCTCATTTGAGTCATTCTCTCTTTCTTTCTCTCGGTTAAGCTGTCCTCTGACCATTAAGGGAAGCCACAGACATCTATTTTTTGCAATAAAGTTGTTCCCCTTTTTGTTCTGTTATTTTGTGTATCTTATTAAATTGTTCCAAGCGAGACCGGGAAATGTTGTTTCCTGATGATCACGAAAAACAGTCGTGTCACATTTGAATACAAACAAAACATTTTCATAACAATTAGCCGCTATTATACTATCAATTCTAATTCAGTAGGGTGAAAATATGTATTTTTATATATAATTTAATATTATCATAAATATTTGTATTTAATATACATTTTACAATTTGAATGTGCATAATACTTTAATGTATGATTTAATTTACTTCAAAACACTAAATAAAGAAAATTATGAATTGATGCACTTATTTCCTTTATGCAAATGTTATTTCTTTTCTTTTGACTTTGGGGTGGAATTTGACTCCGAAATGAGATTCACTTTGAAATTTACTGGCATGCAGCATCATGTAAGCTCTTCATTTAAAACATTAAGTCATGAGTTTCCGTAACACTGCTTTGAAACGTCATGGCTTATGAAAAGTTCTGTAAAAATCACTTGACCTGACACTATGGTCATTAGACTATAGGCTGTTTTTGTGTTGCTGAGACTATTTGCGTATTTGTATACCCTGACCACACGAGTCGACCGTCACAGTTCCTCTTTTCTCTAAAGGACCCTTTGTTACACATTTTGTGGAGGAAAGGTTTGTCACATAGGCTACTTGTTAAGCAAACAAATTCTTAGCTTACTATTTTGGCCAAACTTAAATCTATGTGAATTTCATTTTATGTCAAAATACCAAACCAAGTTTCATTTATTTGTTGTAAAGATCAAGCAAAACAAGTTTTTTAAAGGGGTGATGAACTGAGAAATCAAATTTTCCTCAAGCTTTTGACATCTAAGAGGTCATTTGATAAGAATATCCTGTAAGTTTCAGAACTGAAAACGTCCTTGTTAGTCCAATAAAAGCTTTTATTGACACCAGCCCCAGCAAACGACTCGTTTTTCAAAGCGAGGATCTATGACGACAAAGAGGATAAAACCCCACCCCCGTAGAAGAAGATCAATGCCTACTTCAACACGCCCGTTAACCCCACCCACCGATTCGCGCATTACACACATAGTTATTAAATAACATAGATAGATGCCTACCTTGTGATGACAAACCGGATCAAGCTACTAAGCAATACAAAATATTGTGCAGCGGTTGTGGAAGCATGGTTAAACTTTATTTTTAACGACGTTCCAGTTGATGAGGGTAAAACATTGTCTGTTCGCTTCATTTCACTGAGGATTGTTTTGTAAACAAGACTGGATTTGCAGACCGATTAAGATTAAAAAATGCTGCTGTGCCGTCTATATTGGATCTGACAGGAATGGTGCAACACACGGACTCTGAGGCGAATATGTATGGGCGAATCATTCCGATTAACATTTTCAAACGTTTTCAAAACAATTTCCCCCTTGTGCGCTGAACTAAAACAATACGTATACACAGTTCACATGAAGGCAAAAAGTGTTGGACACTTTTGAACGTTTTGGTGACATTTGCTCACAGATTCCATTTGTTTTCATATTTAATATCTAATGCAGACAATTAGTATGGCTTAAGTGTCTTAAAGTGTCCAAGCCCCTTTTTAGGGCCCACTGTATGTGACCAAGTGCTACCAAGTTTTGCATGCTTGTCAAACTTAACCTCCAATCTGTCTGCAAGAACGACCTCACAGGAATCAAACACAAAGTGCTTACTTCGTGGGAGCATCGTATTTATACAGAGTGCTAAGCTTAGACAGATGGGACATGATCAGATGTCCAGGCTTCACACAGATTCCCTTTCCCTCAAACAAAAGCCCGGAGCCTCTTCTCCTGGTACTGGGCCCACTGGGTCTGCTCCCTCAGCGTGAGTTGTATAAGGAATCGGCCCAGGCTGCCCTTGGCTGTGAATGGTTAATGTTACATTGCTGTTGTCTTATAGGGTGCTGAGTCTGAATTATTAACATGCCTTCATTAAATTCCATGAGGCTTTGCTTGTATCTCCTTTTACTGGCACTATGTGAAGCAGGGTGTGTACGGGGGAAGTGCTGTCACATATTCCATAAGTGAAAGTTAATGTTGTGGTACAACAGAGCTATGCGCTGCCAAGGGAACACTCGCAACTCGCAACACAATGTGCCATCCATGAACAGGATGTGGTCTCCTTGTAGGAATGATATCTCAAAATATATCCTTTTCCTTAGTTGTTTGAAATAAGAATGGCTAGAGCCATGGCATAGCAGTTGGCACACAAGCTTGACATGCTTGTACCTACTCATGAAGGTAATGTAAAAAAGAAAATTTGGAGAGTAATACATTTTCAGCAAGGATGCATCAAATTGATCAATTTATAGTTAATACATTTATAATGTTACCAAAAACTAAACACTGTAGTATTATACTTTAAATAAATGCAGTTCTTTTGAATTGGTCAATTTATAGTAAATACATTTATAATGTTACCAAAAACTAAACCCTGTAGTATACTTAAAATAAATGCAGTTCTTTTGAATTTTCTATTGATTAAAGAATCCAAATTATCACAGTTTCCACAAAAATATTTAGCAGCACAACTCAAACCAGCATATTAGAATGATTTCTGCGGGATCATGTGACACTGAAGACTGGAGTAATGATGCTGAAAATTCAGTTACTTTTAAATGTAATAATTCACTTGATATTTAATTGTATTTTTGATCAAATAAACACAGTCTTGAGTCTGTTGCGGAGACTCTTTATTCGTTCCGGTGAAATCACAATTGATATCCCTGATTGATATACAACCACTGATTAACATATTCAGTTTTGATGAGAAAAAAACAATACAAGTGCGGATTAGAACCCATAACCTCTGACACGCCTGGCAAAAGTTTTGCCAGTAGCCCATGAAAGCATACAAGGTGATTTTGCGGATCTATGGATTTGTTCAAGTGAAAATTCTCGGCACTAACAATATATATAAGTAGATCTCATTAGTAGATCTCGCAAATGAAACCCAATGTATATCGAAATTGATTTCTGGCCATCGTAATGTCTTTTTTACCAAAAATTATTATTGTACACATATATTGTACATACATATCTTAGCATTCTATAGCAATCTCCTCTCCCACACCAACATGGCATCATGACTTTTGCGTAAACATACACGCCACTTTCAAGTCAAGTGGCGTGTTATCTATACGCATTTTGAGCTATCTACATGTATGCGTGTGTGTCTACGCCGTTAAATGTGAAAAGCGATTATGCGTGTTGAAAAAACACCAAAAATGGAAATACGAATTGGCGTGTCAAACATACGCTATTTCATGAGATCAGTCTGCCCGCACACTTGTCCCACACACTTTTTAAAACAAAATTGGTTGGAGACGCCACAAAAACGCCACTGGTTGCACAGGTGTATGTTCGGTTGCTTCTACTATTGTTTCCAATGTATCGTCAGCGCTCAGATTTGATTCCATGGTCAAGTAAGACTTGCAGTTTGTGAGGTAAATGCTATTAGGTATTTGAAAGAAGGGAGGAGCCAGTCAATATGTCCCGCCTTAGCTTCCTGTTTCAGTGACATTAACGAAGCTGCACGTTCCAAGGCACTTCAGTGGACCATTTAATGACTCACTCAAAGACAGTCCGTTGCCGTATCAATGTAACTGTGTGTTGAGTTTCAATGCACAGAGACTCTGTTTAGTTTTGGTTACATTAATTACTGAAGATGTCCTTGTTTTTGTGCATCCTGAACACATCGTAACACTTATTTGAAAAAGCAACAAATAAATATAAATAAATCCAAACAAATAAATAAATAGATGTGGATAATACTGCATATTGCACTATTGGGCCACTCAAAATGACCGCAAGGGAAATTCCTTCACCTAAAAACAGCTCCTTTTTGAGCCAGAAAACAGCCTAAGTGGACCCATGTCTATATTTAGCAAGTCATCAGCTGATCCTGCCAAAAAGTACATTTTGGATTATTTGAAATTTGTCAAGACAAAGTTAGTCAAAAAGTTTTGTTACAGAAAATGTGTACAGACATATTCTCCATTCCTCAGTCTGCTGTTGTTTCCAAACCTCAGTCTTGTTTACAGCTTTTATTCAAAGCACCCAGGACACTCCTGTTTTTGTATCCCTCCAGCCTGAGCTTTCCTCTGGGGAAAAGCGTTTCACACACATTCAGACTGTGAGAACCTGTTTTCCCTCCATTTGTCCTGTTGTTTGCTTGATTTGCACACATGCTCTGCACTTTTCCCTGAGTAAAAGCACCTTAAATGAGCCCTTACATTTCAGGAAAAGGGAAATATACCCTCAATTTTAGACAACCACTGGATTACCCAGAGTTTTGAGTCATGATGCCTGACATTTATGATACAATGGTTGTTTTGCTGGTGTTGCTCAACCACACTATTTTCTTGAAGGCCCAGAGTTAGTGTGAACTGGTTGACAAGTGCTGACAGATCCCTCCTGAAGTCCCAAGTCATATTCACAGTCTTCAGGTTTCGGTCAGGGCTTCTTCTAATGAAATGGCAGTTTTCAAATGTTTGTTTGACTTAAGATTTATCTGACTGGCATGATATCGGAGAAGTGGAGGTCAACTTCCTCTCAGATATTTGCATTACTTTTACGACTGGCTTGTGGGGGTTCTTGTCTAATATATTATAAAAACACAGCATACTATTGTTTAGTGGTTGACCAAATGTGCCACCAAGATGCCAGGGCTTTTTTAGACTTAAATTGTAGGTCTAATTGCATGCCAAGCACCACTAATGAATATCCATGTTACAATTTGAAGCTAGAAAATGTGCATTATTCATTGACGACTCCGAGGCTATGGATTGATGTAATTTCTGTGAATTGGCCCAGTGGGTTTGGTTATATGATACCATTAAGCTCAAAATGACTAATTATTGGCCGATTAATCACTCAGTCTATCTCTAGTTTTATTGTTCTGTCGGCATTTGACCCGGTCGAGATTGAGTCATAATATTCACGTTCCCGCTCATTTTGTGTTTCTTGTCTTGTCTACTTGGGCTCAAGTTGGTGTGAACAGAATGAGCCCCATGAGAAATGAAGAACAGATTTAAGGAACAGTTCTCCAATAAAATAACATCTCTTATGTTTTAACAAAAGTTCAACTCTAATCCTCTCTCCCAGATCTTCCTCCCCTCCCTCGTTTCTGTCTGTTCGCCATGCGTCATTGTGCTGAAGTCAGGCCTGCTGAATCAGATTATGAGCGCTCGATTGTTGGTGGAGGGTGTCGCAACTGTTAAGCATTTTAACAGCAGGTCTTCATGGTCTAATTTTAAATCCAAGTGTGAGCTCATAAACCACTGAGGGACTGGCAAGAGGGCCAAAACTTAGTCAATGTCATTAGCAATGTCAATATATTACTATTGATCTAGGGATGAAACGATTACCGGTTTCACAATATACCATGATAAAATGGCCTGACAGTTAGTAATATCGTTTAAAATTTAATTATCATTAAAACTGTTTGATTATCATGATTTTAAAAAACTTGCTGTAAATCCTGTACAGGCAGCCTTCGTCTGACGCAGTGGCTGTGGCTTTTTGAGCCAAGACGAACGAACAAGTTCAGACAAGATTATTAACGGTGACATTTAATGGATAATACAATATATTGTCTTTTTTTTTTACAAAAGAAATAGTTACATACAGGGACATAAAATATTGAACTGAGATGTTTTAAAATCTTACCTGTTTATAAATATTATAGTAGTATTAATACTAAAGTCCTCTGAATTTTCAATACAATCAAAAATTGAGACGCAAGATGGCAAATTGCACTTGAATGAAAAGAGAGAGCTTGTCTGCTGTGATACAAGAGACATGGATGTGCAATAAGCTCATTAAGCTGGAGTATGTAACTTATGTTGCTCTGGCGGTTATTTAACAGAACTGTATGTGTCTTGTGGAAGAACATTGTAGCCAGAGCAGCTACTTTCTGTTGAAACACTGAAATGTTTTCAGTGTGTGTATCAGTTCTTTTTTGAAGTTTTTCATTTCATTTTGGGGTTTTAAGGACACAATCGGGTCACTTGATGGAGTTTTTCGGTTCCTTGCCACTGTTGCCTTTGGCTTGCTCAGTTGGGGATATTCAAATTAAATGACCCATCATATCATTGATCTGCTCTACCAAAATTGGATGTGTTTTTTCCAGTAATAAACAAACACTGTTAAGTTGTTTTGATTGATACTGTGAAGCAGCTTTGATACAATCTTTATTGTGAAAAGCGCTATATAAATATATTTGACTTGACTTGACTTGACATTTTAATGAATAATAATAATATTTAATATAATATTTCATGACGAAGAAGAAGAATAATCATTTTGGTCACTATAATCGTGATATGAAATTTTCATGATCTCTAATAATCGATCACATTTATTTACACTAAAAACCCTTTTCATTAATTTGGTGAGGAACATGTCGTTTTGAGCAGCATTTGCACTCCCTGTAAGGCTGTTGGCTATATGCCAATTCTGTAGATGCACATTATTTAGGCTAACGGTTAATCGATTAATTGATCATTAATTTAAACGACAATTGATCATTGGAATTTGTGTAAATTTTCATCCCTATAATGTGTTTTATCAAAACCAAACGATTTGAATCATTATATCGTGATAAGTTTTTGTAGCTATATCACACAGCCCTATGTTTAAATTAATATAACACAATTGCATCATTAAGATTTTGTAGCATGTTCGGAGCGAAGGTGTCCCCTATCGGACTTCTACACAAAGGCGTCTATAGTTGAGTCTTCTAAGAGTACAGTAGAACAAAAGCTGGAGGTTTTTTTAGAGGTGTGGTTGATCCCTGAGCTCTGTCAGCAGTTGAGATGTCTTGGCACTTTGCCACGCCATAAAGCTGTCAAACATCAAGGTTGTTCTCCATATGCTCTAATTTGTTGTAAACACCATTAAATCTGATGACAGAAATCGATTCCCCCAAAAAAGAAAAACAAGGTGGGCTGACCAGCCAATCAACGGTTTTTCATTTGCTCTTTCTCATTTCTTGGAAGATACTTCACATGTACAGTATCCTGGACTGTCTCATGGCTCATCTATTGGTTTGCGTGTCAAATTGCTCATCCACTTGTCTATTCCACCTAAAAGTGAGCGGAGCGAGGGTCGAGAAGACGTGATGTCACAACATGGCAAGAAATGAATGAGGATCTAGTATGTGCTTCTTTCGCAATGAAACTCCCTTCCTCCCACTCTTCTCCCGGCAGACACACCCTGTTGCTCGGGGACTTGTTCCATGTTTCCAATGCGTTGGATGCAGACCAGGACACGTCAGAGCTTGGCAGCTGAACCAATCCCATTCCGTCTTATGATGGACTCTGATATAATGATCAGCCAACCTTTGCATGTATTTGCTGTGTATTTACAGCGGTCTGAGTAAACATATCCTGAAAGCAGGGCTTTCCCCTCTTGGTCATGTTTAATCAGCTATTTTCTTACAGGGCCGGCCTCGATGATGTCACAGTTTTCCGAGTAAACAGTTTGGAGTGAGCAATGCCTCTCTTGGGAAACTAAAATCTAAAATCCAGTCTCTTCCCTCTACATTTAAAGATATGGGATGGGGGGGGGGTTCAACTTTCTTGAGAAGAGAGGCATGAGAAATAACTTTTAAGGCATCACTGTTTCAGAAAGTGGAATTATACATTTTATATTATTATGTTTTAATGCCCCAGCTGAACATTGAACCCAAATATGTACTCTAGCATACTCCGTTTTGTACTTCAGCAAGTTTTTGTTTATTATTATTAATAATTTTAATAAATTATTATTGTCACAGGACGGCCGCATAAGGAGCAAATATGTGTGTGTGTATATATATATATACATATATCAGACTTGTAGAGAACACGCCACTTGACTCGAAAGTGGCGTGTATGTTTATGCAAAAGTCATGATGTCATGTTGCATATATATATATATATATATATATGTGTATATGTTAGCTAGAATATATTTATTACCTGTCTAGTGTTGTATGTTTATGCTGAAATATAGTAAACTAATGTTTTGTATTTATAAAAAAATCTTTCATGTGTCATTATGTGTAGTTAGTTGGCTCACGTGATTTGTTTCGCACTTCAGAACTTCCGTTATGGGAACATGTGAGCATTGATGCCCCCTTGTTTTCACAGTGCATTGTGGGACTTTTTAGGGAGAAAATGTTTCAGTGCCCTGGAAGGATTCTGCTATTAAAACACCCCTTAAAATGGCTGACTCCCTGATCAGTGCCCTGACTACTGAACTAGGGATCTGATTGAGACACACCCAATGTTAATAAGGCTGATCGTCACCAGTCATGGGCGGGGCTTCCTCCTCCTTGTACGTAGGAGTAGGGCGAATATGGAACCGCTTGTTTGGAGAGACTGTTTATGATTTGTGTGGATTATAAATAAGGAGTGGGTGGATTTTTTACTATTATAGCCTGGTTGTTTACACACTGTGGACACATCTTATAAAAGTGAATTTTGCATATTAGGTCCCCTTTAATGTATAATAGTACAAATTTGGATAGAAATAGGGCTTGATTTAACCCTTTAATAGTATTATATTTAAGAATGCTTCAATTAAAGGGACTTTCTTCTCATCTATTCAACAGTTTCATCAATCAAGTTAATCATGTGCTGTATCTTATAATGTTGTAATGCCTATAAATTCATTTAAGCATTAACTTTTATCAGACATTTTCTGTTTTATTCATTATCTTATCAGTTATCAGACATAAATTTCATTAATTCTATTACCGAACATGATTAACTTCTATTGTGCTGCTTAATTGATGCATGGTTCTGAGCTTGCATAGCTAGAAGCATTTGTCTTCATGAACTTGCACAGAATAAGTTTTGGGCCATAAATGTTGGTAATGCAAAAAAAAAAAAAGAAGTATTTTAAATTGCGAGCAATGTATTAGCTGATAATAACAAGGCTTTTGATTGACACTATTAAAATACCTGTTTTGAATAGAAATTGCCTGAACAGAGAAGAGGAACATGTGCCCATCACCACAGCTCCTGCTGTTTGTTTTTATGTGTGAGTGAGAGGTGGTTTACCCATAGCTCTGGTTGACTTTAACTGGCCTGTGTTGAATGTGTTGCCCAACTGTTGTTCTGACCCACTGGACGGGATCGTGGGTGTCATACATGAATAAAAAGTAGTAACTTGTCTGTTCATTAAGCAGTTCTCTTTTCTAAGCATCAGTGTATCAGCAAATTGGATCAGGTCTAGCTGCAGGGCAGAGGAGTGTTCTGAATTTGTGGATGTATTTGAAAGCAACTGTTCTTGTAAGTCAGAATGACCCCACAGGTGACTTCCCGGGCTCCGTAAAAAAAAAAAATTTCATGCTTCAGCATGAAATTACGCTCATGGCGTTTAAAAAAACGCGGCGCTCCCATTGAAAACAATTGAAAACATACGCCAGGCGCATGGAAAAACGCTTTGGTGGACACACGGCCTTAGAATCTGACCTTGACACTCTAAATGACTCCTGTCAATCCTGGATGAAACGGAAACTGTCTCAAACTCTAAGGCTAAGACAGCATCATATCAAACCCTTAAAGCTACACTGTGTAACTCTTTTAGTTTATTCTTTGCTAAAAACACTTAGTTCTTTCAAAAATATATGTGCTCATGAATGTATATTTACTTTAAAGTATTAAAGTATTCTCGTGAGTGTATAATATGCTTTTTGAAAATACATACGGGTAAGGGGTTCTAATGTCGGTCGCCATGTTGCCCCTCCATCTTTAAAGTACATTAGCCAAAGAGGGACATACCCGTTAATTCAAGCTTCGCCTTTCACGTTTACGTTTGAGTTAACACTCATGGACGAGGTTGAACTGGTAGCCATGTTAATCTTGGACTACATTGGCATACATTGGAAAATACATTGGAACAGAAATAATATTCGCTGGATGGTCATATACCTTTTCACCACTAGATGGGGGTAAAAATCACACAGTGTAGCTTTAAGTCGCTGATTTGAAATTTTACATGGGCAAATAGCACTCCTCATGCAAAGTGCACTCAGACGTGATTTTAATTTAATCAGTGAGGTGATATTCTAATTAGTGTTAATATACATGATGGAGGACACTATTTTTATTTCATCATTTTATTTTATATATTTTAATTTTTTTTCTCTTCACTGAGCTTGTTGCAGTGCAATCTGGGTTTGCATCTTCTGTGAGGGATGTTGCTTTAGAATTTTACCAAAACAATATTTCTTTGGAGGCAGCACAATTAAGTTGCCTACCTTACTGCTCGGCATCTTATTATGTTTTAAAATGGAGCAATAAACCTCATTAGTCCCACATCAGTCCCATTACAGCTTCTGTATGAAATGAATCATCAGGCATGGAGATCATATGATGAATGTAGCATTGTTTACTTGTTTTTTTTTTTTTTTTTTTTAGTTGTCAGTTTAATGTATTATGGCTGTTGTGAAAGTGTTTTGGGGAACTGATGTGGGATTGAGTAAGTTTGGCAGAAGTTACAGCACTATAGAGGTTTCATGGAGGAATCTGGTCTGGTCACATATGAATGCTGTGGTTTTGGGATCGGGCTGATGTTTTTGTCATGGAGACCATGGGAATTTATGGAAGAGAGAATCGTGCTGACCCTCGGCAGTTTAGCTCTAGTTCAGGCTTGTCCATTTCTCTCACGGCCCCACAACAGAGCGCCCCAGGGGTCCATATTCATTTGAATTAAAGAGACTGTAACCAGCACATGCACGAACAAGTACGCATGCACACACACACACATGTTCTCAAAGTCTCCCAAAGCCACAGCCTCGCATGGCCTGTTCATTAGCCACTTTGGTGAAGCTTACCAAGGTGTTGTGTCCTGATTTAGCCAGTTAAATGAGGACAGAGCCCCATAGGGAAGTGTCTGTAATAGATTTTAACACTGACACACATAATTTTTTTAACTGGATGTGGTGCAATGCAGCTGATGTAGATGGATGTATAGATGGATCTATAGATGGATGTATAGATGGATTTATAGATGGATTTATAGATGGATGTATAGATAGATAGATGGTAGATAGATAGATAGATAGATAGATGGATAGATAGATAGATAGATGGATAGATGGATAGATGGATAGATGCTAGATAGATAGATGGATAGATAGATAGATGCACATTGCAGCACATTGAATGAATTCAAACCGAATGACTCGCAGTTGCTTTTATAAATGCAAATCGCTGTCAGCGTGAACGCCCGTTGTGTGGTGACTCAGTTTTGTATCCTGTGTTTGATTTACGGTGGATGTTTCTCCATGTGTTCTAGGGGTGTAACGGTACATGTATTCGTATTGAACCGTTTCGGTTCGAAGCTTCCGGTTCGGTACGCACACAAACCGAACGATTGCTTGGACCATTTTTCCTACCGGCAAAATTCGTGCTGACGCGGCCAACACAACGTTGCGCAACATCAAATGGCAAGCGTAATGAATGCAGAACGAAACTGCGCTATAAATGTGCTTCACGGATCGTTTATCAGTTCGGACCAGCAACATCTGTGCAGCGCGAGCCGATCTCGATCAAGCGACACTGTTACTACACAGCGCTAAGAGATCCGGTAAAGAAAACATTTGAATTCGCCACTGAGGTAATAACATCGCTGCGAGATCTAGTGAGATGCATTCACATTTCTCCGTTATTAACCGCAGATCTCTATTAGATCAAACAGCGCTGTCATGGAAACCAGGAGAAACATTGTGCCGTGAATGAACTTTACGTCCACAGACCAGCAACATTCACCATGGATTTAATATAGTAACACTAACTGGAACCAGTTTGGCTGGAATGGTGAAATGCTTTCAAGTACTTCACACATCTTTTTCCAGCACTTCAAAATTCAAATATTATATAAATAAATATATATTTAAATGTTATTTTTAATGTGATGACCAAAACATTATTTGTTCACCCTTCAAAGATGACCCCCATTTATAAACCTGAAAGTTTCAAGATCTAGGAAAACTCACACTTATTTAAAAATATTTTTTCTTTAAACAAATAGGAAATTTCTCTTGCATTTCTTTCTTTTTGCTGTATCGAAAACGTACCGAACCGTGACTTTAAAACCGAGGTACGTACCGAACCGTGATTTTTGTGTACCGTTACACCCCTAATGTGTTCATATCTAGTGAATCATACCATTCACACAGTCGCATATTATTGTTTAAGGCCATTAGAAGGAAAGGCTCCCCAAACTTTCCGTTTATTTAGAGGATTAGTGACTAAATTCTCATGTTGTTTAAATAGTTAACATTCCCCTGAAGCTAGCGCAAGCTTGTTGGGTTGCTTCATTGTTACTGGGACCGTAGAAGTTTTATTGAGCCGTTGATGGCCGTTGAACTGCCTCGATGTGTAAATATTGAAAGCAGGAACACATCTGTGAGCACTTCAGTGATGGAGAGTGGCAACCTGCTGAAAGCCAGTGACACCACTCTTTAAACAGTGTGCTTTAAACAAACCAGCAGATCTCAAAGGTCAGTGTGATTTATTGATTTGTTTGGTGCTCTAACTATGACAGATCTCACTTGTTTGACTGAAGACCAACCTGCTACAGGAATGATTGTCACTCTGTCTGAATACTGAAGCCTAATCAGCTTGTCACATAGACAAATTGTCTTTAGAGTTAGTGGTCTCATCACATGAAAGAACCAGCTGCATTTCAGACAATCGGGTTTTTCGTTTTTTTTATATTAATATTTAATATTTATTATACTGTATTATTAGATTCATGTTTTTGCTTATTATTGTTATTATTTATTAAATGTATAGACCATTTCACAAGATGTAAACAACACTGGTCCAGAAGCACTTCCTGTTTCAGTTTGTAACTGTTTTCTTTATTTCACATGTAAAGAAAACATCGTAAAGATGTTTGTTTAACTGTTTGATTCAGTTTTAAATGTTCTGTTGGTTGTATTTTATCCCAGCTTTTATGTAGTGTTAAAAAACTGAAACAGGAAGTGCTTCTGGACCAGTGTTGTTTACATCTTGTGAAATGGTCTATAATATACTATGCTAGTATACATGTACAATAATAATTAGCAATTATATAAAATGCAATATATGTCATAATATTATACTATATTATTAGATTTATTTAAGTAATTTCTATTTTTAGTTAAGTGTAATTTCTTTTTACACTATATTTTCAAATTTAAATAATATACAAATAAAGTAGAATGCATTTAAATATATTCTAATATAATAAATTATTTAAATAATGCTTATTTTATTTTAATTATATGTATATATTAGTACTATATTTTTGAACGAAACGTAATGAAAGTTTGAGTTAACAAAAGTTGACAACAAACACTGTCATTTATTAGAAGAGCAGTTTGTTTTCTTTTAGACTCTTAGTTCTTGAATTTTGGCAGCTTCAATTCTTATGTCACAAGTGGCTAGTCGAACATCTCCGCAAAATCAACAGCCCCCAAACACGCTTTTTTTTAAAAATACTGTCTTCAGTGCTGAACATTCATATTGAAAAGAGACTATGACTGTATTATTTAAAAAATTATCTATGTACTTAGACAACGAACAACCTATTCAGTTTAGGTTGAAACTATGCCACTTGGTTTTAAGACACTTGGTGTGACTTCTCTCTTGGGAAATGATCACTTTTGAGTTTTTCTTCATTTTCTAGTCAGCATCCAATCTGTTTGTCCATCAGTGCTCTAGCACAGCCCATGAGGAGCTTTTTCTCATCCCAGAAGTTATAGACTGGACTGTTGCCCATTCATGAAAAACTGAAAATCACCCACAACAATCAACACCTTGTTTTGATTGTCGCCCTCGTGTGTGATCACAAATTGCAGAGTTTAGGGTCATAGCACTAGGTGAGGGTGAGATTTACAGTGTGTCCCTGCAGCTATCCTGCTTTTTAGTAGATTCAGATCATCTCTTTGAACTACAGACACCCAAACAAAATTAGGATTGATTGTTTCCCGGCACCGCCACACTCATTTTACCTTTAAGTGCTATAGACTCCTCAATATCAACACTGTTAACTAGAGTGGTTTTAATTTAGAAACAGCAGGCACTGACGGGTTTGTATGTGATGCAGAGGTGGTGGTTAAGATTGTGGTTAAGAAGTTAAGAGAGCTAACAGGAAGTGATGTCTACACCAGACACCCCATTTTTAGCCTAAGTATCATCAAGTGTAGTTTTTCTCCTAAAATTAGCAGCATGATAACAAATGTGATATTGATTTTATACAGGTTTAAAACAAGTTAATTAATAAGTTAATATTAAGTGACTTACATTTTAGACACCATATTGCTGCTTCACACACGGTGGTGTTTCCTTACTGAGGGAATCAGGTTTTTGAACGAATCAGTTGTCTAGGATAGATTAAAGGGATTGTTCACCCCAAAATGAAAATTCTGTCAGTTATTACTCACCATCATGTTGTATTTATAGTCTACAATAATTGACTATAATAATGAGTATGCATGCACTCACGCGATCACGATGTCTTTAATAACTTTTCTGGGCCGGCAAGTTTCAATCCTTTAGAAGCCTATGGAGTAGTGATCCAGCTCTCAGATTTAATCAAAAATATCTTAATTTGTCTTCCGAAGATGAACGAAAGTCAGTCTATAATAATCGTTTTTATCGATTCGTTTTTGCAGCCCTAGTCCATATATTGTGCGAAAAGTCAATATAGAAAATATCGCAATTGGCATAGGAAGCTCACAACTTATTTGCTGCTTTAAACCTGGGCGTCACATAGACCTGCACAAATAACAACCCTAATCATTACGGGTGCACGATTCAGAAAATGTCACGATTCGATTCGATACCGATTTTTTTGTCTCGAGATTCGATTCAAAATCGATTTTCGATTCAAAAACGATTCTCGATTCAAAAAAACGATTCGCAGGTCTATATAAATGTAGTTTACTTTTTCCAATGTGATTGATTGCAGTAGACATAATTTAAAAGAAAAGTTTGATATTACTTTATATGTCTTCATACAAAAATAAAAACTTTTGCAACTAAAAAGTGTGAAGTGCCAAGCTTTTGGCCAGCTTTTAAATTCATTTAATTCAAGTTTAAAATAAAACTTAAATAAAAAGCTTACATTTAGCTTTAAAGTGCTGTAGTCAGATCAAACAAACAATTATGCTAAATGTGGTTTAAGGAGTAAGTTAGGCCTACTTCAGCTTCCAGGTTGACTGTTGAAATGTGAACTCGACTGGGCACATTGAACTTCCTAAAAATATATACTAATTTCATAGAACCCTTGCGAAAATATTTTAAATAGATTTAAAAAAGCCACCGCTACTGGTAACATCTATGGTTAGATTGATTTGTTTAGATCCAGTGAAGTCGTTCATAGGCGCGTAATTTGCGGGTATCTCCAGTTAACTAGCAGAGCAATCATTTAGTTCGCTATTAAATAAGAGACCTGTTGTTTTTGAAATCAAGCTGAGCGCTCGTGTCCGCTGCGATCAGTGTCATGGATATAGTTCTCTGTGGCTCGCTCGCGCAGTCTTCTCTCGGACGCGCGCTTCAATCTATCGCCGTTGTGGAGACTCCAGTGAAATCACAAAATAAAATGCACACAAACGTGATGAACATATTCGGTTTTGATGAGAGAGAGAAAAAACAATACGAGTGCGGTTTAGAACCCGTAACCTCTGACACGCTTGGCAAAAGATCTACAGAACTCAAACATAAGATCTGCGGATCGATGCATTTATTGAGCAGAGTGGCTGCACAGTTTGACCAGCGGGCGGCAAGAACTTGCAATAAATATTTATCAGACCGGCCCTCGCAGCCTCGAAACCATAGAAACACTACCGGACCACCGGTAAAAGTCCCGACTCACCCGATTGCCACTCCGCCCCTGCACGCCATTAAAATATATATATGAATCGATTTTTGGAATTCTATGAATCGATTCTGAATCGGTAAAGATTGAATCGCGATTCAAATGTGAATCGATTTTTTTGCACACTCCTACTAATCATCATGGCGTTAATTCGAAAATAGTGCTAATAATTAAAGCAACACAGGTCTATCACCAAACCCTGTACCATATGGATGAAAATATGGACGTAAATTGTGTTGAGTGTGTGCATGTGGGTGTTCGCATCTCCAAGTGTAATTCCACACATTCCATCTGCCTAGTTGGGCCCTTTAAGTCTGTTAATATCTGCACCGGCTCATCACATAGTCTTAATAACAGCTGATTCTTTTGGACTGACCCCTGCACCCTGTGAAATGCTTTAGCAGCTAAATTTGACCCAATTTTGGCCGTAGTTAAATATGCAGCAGTGTGTTCCTGCCTTGAGGACACTTCTTCTTCTAAATGTTTTTATGAGTAACAATGAATGGCTGTTAAATTTGACCCACGTCTTTTTAGGGTGTTTATAAAGAGTCCTCTTAAATCAGTTGGACTGTATACAGAGTCTTGTTTTCAGTGTAGGCAACAGCCATTTAGGGTTTCTTTTATTTGGAGGACCTACTTGTTAACTTTCAGTGAACCTGTTCCAAAAGAATCAGTTCACAGACTTGAGTCGTCACAGAGAAGTGTTCCCAAACATTCCTTTGCAGGTATTTTGTTGTGATCTTGATGTTTTTAATTATGTTATATCGATTGCCTAAAAATGTTGCTTTGCTGACAGTTTTACCACTCAAGTTCCCCCTTGAAGTGTGTACACACTGACAGCGATTAAATTACTGGAGGTCGGGAAGTGTCATGCATCATGAGGCGTATCACGTGAGCCCCATTTTCTGTTGTGGTGTAATGTTTGACTCGTTTTCTTGATGCATTGATTACAAAACCTGCCAATTCAAATGCAGCAATTGATTTTTCTACTTACACTTTGCTCAAAAATGATTTAATAAATACATTTATTTAATGTCCATTTAAGTTACTTTTGATGCAATAAACTTCTTAATTTCTATTTCCTGCCTAGAAAATACTAAAGAATACTTGAGTATCCAGCAACCTGTCAATCACATAAGCAAACAACAATGATCCAATTAATGCCCGATATACCGAATCAAGTCCTGCCTTTTTTTCTTGTGTGAGAAGCCGTTTCAGTTGAATATCCGTCACAACAGGGAAGAAAAGACGATCACAAATTCATTTTTTTGTCTATTTTTGTATTTTTAAAAAATACATAAATCATCAATTAAATCAAATTAAATTTCATTGTGAATCAATCAATCAATCAATCAAATTGAATCATTCCGAATTTCATCTATGAATTTGAATTGAATCGATTTGATGTCTACCCAAAGACTCACTTCGCTAAATGTCTGCATTGCTATGGTAGACGCCACTTTAAATCACAGCTCATTTATATGAAGTTAAAATGCTCAGCGTTGTCAAATTCCCAATGAATTTGTTGTTTGCCGTCCCAAATTGCCAGCTCTCTTTAAAATTGAACAACTTGCAGTCACAGTCAGTGTAAATGTCTTTGTGCAGTTTAGTATTTTACAAATTAATCAAATTGAAAAAACAGTTTCAATGACAATTATCACTACACTGAATTTTTATTTCACTTTAAAAAGACTGGTATGCACAACTTCAAAACATATTTTTTACAGTTTAATTTTGACTTAACCTCCGCCCAGCTTTATTTATTAGATGGTGTAGGAGTTAAATGAGGATGTCACCTCAGCCACTGATTAACTATTGTGGAATGAGAGCCATTAGCTGATGGGAATTAGTTTATGAAAAATAATCAGGCAAGTTATTTATATTCCTGTCTTTCTCATGGCCGTTCACTTCATTTTAGAGACCTCAGAAGCCTGAAGCCTAGCAACTCGAAAGAAAAAAACAACAGCACTCCTGTGGTGGGTTATTCAGCACCCTCTTAGCCGGGTTCTTTGTTTTTGCCCTCACTTTCTTGTGTGTGTGTGTGTGTGTGTGTGCGTGTGTGCACTTCCTCCCTTGTGCTCATGGGTTTTTCCAGTCACCCTGGGGCCCGATGGAGCAGGAAGCCCCACAAACTTATCATTTCCTCTGCTACTGGCTCTGCCTGAGCCTTGTGTATGGTAAACACACTCACACACACAAATCCTGACAGGCTTGTAGGGTAAATCCAAGCGCTGACACACTGACACAGATAACACCATGGATGTTAAACAGGTATTTGTAGAGACATGCACATCGAAGCCCCTCGCGGTGAGCTTGTGTGTCTGTTCAGTGTGAAGTCTGTTTTGAGTCCTGAAGGAACTGGCTAGCTATCCCTTTTGGCCACCGTTGCCTTTCTGCTAGCCAGTTGGCCCCGGTCATTATCCAATCAGCACATTCCTCCCAATGAATACACTGGGACCAGTTTTGGCAGGCCACGCTGGGTGGGGTAATGTTCATATCCTGTGAGCTGACCCTTACACACACACTTGTATGAGACATCACAGCCGTCACAATAGACCAAAGTTTCTACTTTCTTGAGTTTGTCAGCCAATCAGTTACATGCAGGCATGATTCCGCAATGCTTAAATAGACAGGTATGTGTAGACAAACGCATGAAAGGAAGTGAGAAAGGGATGGAAAGAGTAGCTCTTTAGAGGAGAGCGAGTGGGCACAAAGCTCCCTCAGTGCTGGAGTGGCACTGCCAGTTTGTGCGGACCTGTTGTTGTGTGAGCACAGACCCTGCTCTGTGTGTGTGCGTGACCCAGCTGCCCTCCCAGCATTACATCAGTCTCCCACATCACCCACACACACAATGAGACTCCAGTCAGCCATTCCTCCATATGCCCAGCACGCTGTCCGCCTGCAAAAAGCAGCTTTACGCTCTCACATGTGTGTGTGCAGTGTTGTTTGCTGAGCTATTTATTAATAATGATGTTTGCTAAGATAAGTATCCCTATTATTGTTGCTGTAATTTGATTGGATTTGGATTTGATCAAATTCCTAAATCTAAGTATTAAACTTTTGGCATGTAAACCACCCTGCGTTGTTTGTGTTGTCATGTTGTCCCAAACCAGTATGACTTTCATTCTTCTGTGGAACACCATATATATATATATATATATATATATATATACATACTGTATATTTTTTTAATAGTTTTGGACCCCATTCCCATGCTCTGCATCAAAATATCTTCTGTTGTGTTCCATTGAAGAAGTCATCCTAGAGGTTTGGAACAACATGACTGTGAGTAGATGATGAACACACTATTAAGACCACAGCATTCACTTAACAATGCTCTGGCAGCTACTTAGAACACCTTAGCAACGCCCTGGAAACTCTCCAGTATACCCTGTTGGCACTATTGCAACCAAATAGCAACGCCATGGCAACTGCTGAGAACAGCGTAACAGCAACCTGGAATGCCATATCAACACCCTGACAACTCTCCAGAACACCCTATTAACACCATAGCAACCACATACTAACACTACCTAGAACACCACAGCAATGCCCTGGTAAGACTCCAGAACACCAGATTTACACTATTGCAAGCAACCATAAATCAATGCCCTGGCAGCTACCTAGAACATCTCAGCAATGTCCTGGCAGCTAGGGCTGGGCAACGATTAATCGCGATTAATCGCATCCAAAATAAAAGTTTGTGTTTACATAATATATGTGTGTGTAGTGTGTATAATTATTTTGCATACATAAATACACACACATGCATGCATATATTTAAGAAATATTTGCATGAATATATTGTGTGTATATATATATTAAATATAAATATAAATATTTTATATATTAATAACACATTTTTCTTAAATATATACATGCACGTGTGTGAATTTTTATACACAAAATAATTATACATAGTACACACACATGCATTATGTAAACACAAGCTTTTATTTTGGATGCGATTAATCATGATTAATCGTTGCCCAGCCCTACTGGCAGCTGTCCAGAGTACCCTATTAACACCTTAGCTACCATATAGTACAGCCCTGGCAACAACCTAGAACATCATAGCAACACCCTGGTAACTCTTCAGAACACCCATTTGACACTATAGCATTAGCAACACCCTAGCATCTACCTAGAACACCATAGAAATGGCAATATGGCAACCATGAGCTACAAAAACATTTTTCAGAAAATGTAACAATAAACAAAGTAAGTTTTTACTTGCGCTGATAAAGTTTGGTCTGCTTTAAGAGGTTATAAATAAGGTATTGTGTTTGTGTGTGTGAGCTGTCACACACTGAGCAGAGGGGGCAGGAAAGGACTGTTGTGTTTCTAGGCCACATTCTTAAGCAGAGAGAGAGTAACCAGGCATGAAGCCTGCACTCGTCCATGAAGCCCGTCCCCACAGAAAGATGCATCTCTCTCTCTCTCTCTTCTGCTTGCTTTCTTTTTTCTCCCCTCTCATAGCAGAACTGGCCCACTTGGCCCCTCTGACCTGCCTCCTTTTCACTTTTTTTCCGCAGAGTTCATGCTGACATGTTGCAGTTGATCTTTCAGTATAAACACCATTGTGTGTAATCTTATCACCTGAACCTGACAGCCGTCTCCTAGACAGACCAGATCTGGTTTATAAAAGTACCAGGAACCTGGTTGTATCGTCTGGAAAAACATTGGTCATCAGCAGATCTGTCACTCCTTGTTTTGTTTTGTTCCAATTGGGCTGTGTAATGTCTGTTGGCCAAAAGTTGTGATCCTCACCCAGCTGTGTGTCACTGGAGTTTAGGAGCTACTTGTTTGTTACAGATTAGAGGTGACGTGTGAGTATGAGTGAGAGAGGGGTGTTTTGTTTGCTTTTAGGGAGCGCTAAGGCTGGACATGATCCACAACAGTAATGGTTGGTTTGGCCAAAAATGCTTTAAGAGAAATGAAAAATTGAAGAAGATGGAGGTGGATCCGTGTGATTGACTCACATGGCCATCTTTCTGTTTTTTTTTTTTTGCTTGTTCTGTTTGTTTTCCTTAAATTTTATGGAACCGTTAGCCCACAAATGAACATTGTGTAATTATTTACTAACTCTCATGTTGTTTCAAACCTTATGACTTCCTTTCTTCTGTGGGGCACACAAGGAGAAATGTTGAGAATGTACAGGCCACTGTTTACCTTGAAAGTGAATGAGGATCTGGGCTGTCACAAGTTCTAAAATGACTCAAAAGCACTACAAAGGTTTCGAAAAGAAGTCAATATGATTATATTTTTTAGGTCTTTTGAAGCTGTTGGCTTTATGCGAGGAAGAGACTGAAAGACTGTCCACATCCATTCAAAAAAACACCATCATTGATAATTAGGCTACATGTTGTGTGATCAATTATGAAGCAAGTTGGATTTGACAAGTGAATAACGAGTTGTCCTGTATAATATTGCTTGTAGTATAATGGTCAACTAAAACCCTTTTAAATTGTTTTTGTTAATTGAAATGAAACAGAAATAAACAAATATTTATTCTATTTTGCAGCTTGGCCCCTTCACTTTGCAGTTCTCTTTTTGTGTTTCCCAGAAGAAAGACACCAAGTTAACCATAACTATGATAAATAATTATGAAGCTTCTCTCAGCAATAATTGCTAATTATGAAATATGCAGAGAAAAACTTGTTATTGTGTGTTCACCAGTCGACAGACAAGCTCAGTTTGTGGAAGTTAAGTGTGGTCTCATCACATGTCAAATAGATATTTATATATTTGTGTCTTGTATTTTGTGTTTGTACAGGTGACATCACGCGGAAAGGCTATGAAAAGAAGCGAGCGAAACTTCTGGCCCCGTTTGTACCACAGACCCAAAGTAAGACTCTCCATACAGACTTCCTGTCAGCTCATTTTCCTCCTCCTCTCTGGTTCTTCTTTTGTTATGTATGCCACACAATGCCATCATAAAATTAAATTATTTTCTACAGGTTTTTTTTATATATATAAAGGTGTTTTCATGTTACTACTGTGTTTAATTTGGTGGCAACGAAATCCAGCTGAAGAATATGATGTAGAGGTGTGACATCTGTCACATTGCTTTAATTATGTTGCACTAGTTCCATAAATGAAGAGATTTGTTTTTTTTCTCTTTTATTTGCAATTGTTCGGCTCCATGCTGCATTCTGGTGGTGATGAGTAGAACTCCACCTAGTGGAGTCGTTGGCCTCTTCATTAAGAGAACGCACTTAAAAAAAATAATTTGCACTTGAAATCTTGCGACCATTAGTAAACCACCATCTTATCTGGAAACTTTTAGTAATTCAATCTTTTCCATTCGTGCCATCTCTCAGCACACATACATTACTCTTCTCAAGCTCTTTCCGGCCTATTAATGTCCACACACACATACACATAGGCTTCCTGTAAGCAAGCATCCCCCTTCCAGTCATGAAGGAGGAACTGAAACAGGTGAGTTCATTATATTGGTGGATTTTCAAAGTTTAGTGACCTCAAAACTGCGTAGTTATGAGGTATTACATACTGGATTTCAGGGACATGTTTACTCAATAGGTCTGACCTTCCGATTTCGGGCGATATGTCGAAGACACATTTGTTGCATAGATATGTTCTTATTTAAAACCCCCGATCAAATGTGCCATTTTGTCTTCAAAGGTGCCATTTCAGCACTTTGAAGTTAAAGTTCACCTCCTGCTGTCCGCTTCTGCCCTGTCTCTGTGTTTCTGAGGTCGACGCTTCCTCAAACTGTATATATGTTATACCAAATACGTTTACAGGGTTAGTTTTCCCCAAAATTAAGTTTCTGTCATTTAATAACGGGTTTGAATCAACATGAAGGAGAGTAAATGATCTCTTCTGTGGAAAAGAACCATATTTTTAAGAAATCGTCTCATTAAGGGTATGATTATCATTTAATGTTGACTGAAGTTTTGATCTAGCCTGTTCCTCAAACAAAGATATTGCATTGTTTCAGAAGACTTATATACACTGGCACATTTTTGGGTTGATTATTTATTTAATATGTGTATATATAATATGCATTTGGAGACAGACCAGACTTTCTGAAAATGTACCTTATGGTGTTGATGTTGTTTGTGTACATGAGTTTATTTATGAGCTGTGATCTTTATAGATATGGACGTGAGTATCAAGCTGACCCCGGGCAATCCTTCAGACCCTGCTTCTAGCCCTAACGCCATTCCCATTGCTGCCCCACGGCAACACCGAGCTCACCGCAGCGGAGGAACGCGGGATGACCGCTACCGGTCAGGTTAGGAAAATTTATTTGCCACTGTACATTACTATTTAAAATTTGGGGTTGGTAAGATGATTATTGTGAAATAATATTACAATTTAATTTAATACATTTTTTTTTTTTTTTTACATTTTCGTGCTTTGTCAGTAATCAGCAATATTTGTCAGTATAAGCAGCTATTTAGGAAAGGTCATCAGTGGAGATAGATGCTTGATTGTGTAGATGCGGCACGTACATAGTGCAACTGAACGCCTAAATGTGAACACACAGCTCTGTAATGTGTTTGTCACCACATAGAGACAATTCTGTCTCTATGAGTCAGTCATTGTTTGGTGACATTGTTGGAAATCTCATCAGCCTCTTGTCATGTGCTATTGTGTAATTGTTATTCTCTTAGTTTGTCTTTCTGTACTCTTTGTTCTCTTCTTCTCATCGTTCTTTGTGTCCGTCTGCTAGATATCCACACAGAGGCTGTGCAGGCTGCTCTGGCCAGGCATAAAGAGGAGAAAATGGCCCTTCCCATGCCCACCAAGCGCCGCTCAGCCTTCGTCCAGTCTCCTGCGGAAAACTGCACTCCTCCCGGTACGTCCTGCATCGCCCACAATCCTTCTGCTTCTCCTTCTGTCCAGACCTCACTGACCAGCAGGGTCTCGGAAAATACATACACACCCGAACCTTTAGTGCGCAACCCTGGCCTTCAAATGAGAAAATTATAACTATATCTTAACAGGGCCTAAAAAATGTTGTTGTTTTTTTTGGCTAAAAAAAGTATATTTGTTCTGCAAAACGGTTTGATTCCAAAAAAAAAACAGTATCACTGCTAATAGATCATTTCAGATTCATCATTTATTTGTGTTTGCCTTTTGGTGGCATCTGTAATTTTATTTCTGCGCAAAAATAGCTGCTTTAACTGTTGTTATGTGTGTGGCCACAGATACATCATCGGCATCAGAGGACGAGGGCTCCCTGCGCAGGCGTCAGGCTGCAATCAGTGCAATGCTGGCTCAGAATCTCCAGAGTCCCGAGTACTGGATCAACCGCTCTGTCCAGGGCTCCTCCACCTCCTCCTCTGCCTCCTCCACCCTCTCTCATGGAGACGGCAAAACTCACAACCACAGCCAGGGGCAGACCAGCGTGCTTGCAGATGTGCTGGCACACACCCGCATAGGTACCGCAAGATAATGAGTCACACGTACACACATGTTCAGGTGCTGAATCATAGACAAGCACTGATACACTCACAAAAGAGCCTCAGTTTTATAGGGCTGACTCTTACGCAAGCACAATTTAACTTCGAATGACCTGGTCAGGGCAAAACAAAGCAACGAAAATTCTAATCTGTCAGTTGATATTGACTTTTCGAACCTGTTTGTTCAGTTTTGTTTCATATTGAGCATGTGCATGGGTTCACCAGATGAATCACTGTGCTGTTATGTGTCTTCACTGCAGAGAGCAGCAGCATTCCTCCTGATGTCACGTCCACAGTGCCTCAGGACAGGAACTCCAGAGCGGATCTGCCACCCAACATTGTAGTGAAGGGCATAAGCCGCGGCCAGAGCCGCTCCAGCATGATGGAAACTGCCGGCGGTACAAACAACATCACACATCTCATACATGCAGGGACCTTAAAGGACAAGTTCAGGATTTTACACTTAAAGCCCTGTTTTAAGATCTATTTCATCAGAAACGATCTTAAAACAGGGCTTTAAATGTGAAATACCGAACTTGACCCAAATCAAGTAATCACAAACATTATTGTAGAAATAATGTAAATGCATTGATTTGAATGGCTTTCACTTTAGTTTACCACCAAGTGTTCATTTGCGCTGTTCACTTCCCAAATAAGCAACAGAAATCATTTCCTCTCCATGTCTTTTTTTAGAGCGAACATAAATTAAAATGTTAGCAGAAACACGAAAACTACTTTAAGGTTTTGCTTCCTCCTTTTTTGTGATGCCATCTGACTGTAGGAAAAGGTAGGGGTGGAGGGGTGTTTAGTGCAGTGTAGTGACACCCAGTGGTTTTGTCCTCTCAAATTGATCCTGTATGATTCTGTGTGTTATTCCAGTTTGTTGTTGACTTCTGTGTTGTGACAAAGCCTCTTCCTTATTGAATCCTCCATATTTGCTTTGGCTCTGTCGGTTCCACATGGTGTCCTTTGACCAGCTCATTTTTCCGTAATCTGAACAGGTGAATGAGAATATCTCTGTCAACAGGTGTTCCAGCACACGGTCGTGTCTCCTCCAAAATACAGCAGCTGCTCAACACATTGAAGAGACCCAAGCGGCCTCCTCTCTGCGAGTTCTTCCTGGATGACTCTGAAGAAATTGTGGAAGGTATGAAACTATTTATTGGGACATACATTTCATCATATTTAAAAAAAGCTCCAATTTTATATCTAAAATCTTTTCTAATTTAATGCTACATTTTTGTTACAAATTATAATAACAGTTTGAGTGAAAATGAACATGAATTTCAGAATGTCTTAGCATTCAGTGTGTCCTCCTTTTCCTTCTCCACATCAAACTGCATGAACTTCACGTGTGTGTGTGTGTGTGTGAAACCTGATTATCTTTTTCTCCAGTGTGATTTAAAAGTAATCCAAAAGCATCTTGTGCTTCAATGCAAGAAATTCTGACCATCTTTACAAAGAGTCACATGTCATAAATATTCCTTATTAGTGTCTTGGTGCAGAATTGTATTTCGTCTTCATTTTACGTAATAATATTTATTGATTTCCTGAATTAAATTAGATTTTTGATGTGGCATTAGATTTTGAACCCCTATATAATCGTCTTCTCCACTTGCAGTTCCACAGCCAGATCCCAACACACCCAGGCCAGAGGGCCGACAGATTATTCCAGTCAAGGGGGAGCCGCTAGGGGTGGTCAGTAACTGGCCTCCAGCTCTGCAGGCGTCACTAGCACGTTGGGGAGCCACACAGGCCAAGAGCCCAGCCCTTACTGTCTTGGACATCACTGGCAAACCACTCTACACCCTCACCTATGGTGAGATGTCACACTGTTCGGATTGGGACAAGCAGTTTTCCAATGTTTTAAGGGGATAGTTTACCCAGAAATTCAAATTGTGCAATGAATTACTCACCCTGATGTCATTCCAAACCCATATGCTATTATGTTTTCAGTGCAACATAGAAGTATAACATTTTTACTATTTCTTTTAATATATTTGGTCTTTAATAAGCTCCTGTCACCCCTTGATCCCTCTAGGTAAACTGTGGACTCGAAGTCTGAAGTTGGCGTACACGCTGTTAAACAAACTCGGCACCAAAAACGAACCTGTTCTGAAGCCTGGAGATCGGGTAAGATTTCAACAGTGTTTGGCACACTGCAATCGCATACTGTTCTCAGCTCAAGGCTATTATTTCTTCCTTTAGGTGGCATTAGTTTATCCCAACAGTGACCCTGGGATGTTCTGGGTGGCCTTTTATGGGTGCCTTCTCGCTGAGGTCATTCCTGTCCCGATAGAGGTGCCTTTATCTCGGAAGGTACTGTGTGAGAGAAGATCAAGACCCATAAAACATGACATTAGCTTGTTGGAATGTTTACAGTTGTTTGTGTGATTTTTAGGATGCAGGAAGTCAGCAGATAGGCTTCCTGTTGGGCAGTTGTGGTGTGGGGCTCGCTCTTACTAGTGAGATTTGTCTAAAAGGTCTTCCAAAGACCCCGAATGGAGAAATACAGCAATTTAAAGGTTAGTTCACTGTTGCTTTTCTTATGACCCTGCTTTTTCAGATGTATCATGAATTTCTCTTTTGAGGCTGCAGAATGGCAGTTTAACTTGTTTTCTTACAGGATGGCCTCGACTCAAATGGGTGGTCACTGATACCAAGTATCTTACCAAACCTTCCAAGGACTGGCAGCCGCACATACCTACTGCAAACACTGACACTGCATACATAGAGGTGAGTGTGGGTGTTTAGGTAAGAATCCTTTCAGTCTCTGATGTGTGTGTGATATGTGTGTGTTATGTGTTCTCAGTACAAGGCCTCGAAGGAGGGTACGGTGATGGGAGTGGCTGTGTCGAAAATCTCCATGCTGACACACTGTCAGGCTCTAACACAAGCCTGTAATTACTGTGAAGGTGAGTGCTTCCTGTTACTGCAACAGCACAACACTGAACAGCCCCAGAATTAAGCAGTGAGATTAAATAATGTATAGCCAGTGCTTAGTCAGATTATTTCATTAGATTTATACTAATGAGATAATTTTTCTTAGTAATTTAGAGAAGACTTGCTTTCGATGTTATTGTTTCCCATTTGATTCTCTATAAAATCCTTGAGAATTTTGAAATTTTTGTTGGTCTGTTGACTGGCTTGTCTCAGTTCATCAATTTTAGACTAAAGTAGTATTATTTTAGTATACTTTTTTTAGTGGTAGGCTTCATTTTTATTATATTGTGTATTATTATTTATTTACAATTAGAATTTGCTTACTATTTTAGATTTTTAATTTTTGTTTAAGGTTTAGTCATTTTGTTATTTGCTTTTGTCATTTGTATTTTTATTTTTTAAATAGTTTTATTTAGCTTTCTTTTATTTTGTTTAATTTAAGTAATTTTAGTTAATTTCAACATAAACTTATGTATTTCAGTTAGTTGCCAAGGCAAACTTTTTTTTCATAGTTTAACAATAACAACACTGAAATTATAATAACAACAATACCATTATAATACTTTATACCTCTTATTATATTTTTTAATACACATTTTTTTTCATAACATAACACCCATAATTATAGTTCTTGATTAAGAAACCAAGTTTTCTGTGCTCTTTCTTAGGAGAAACACTGGTTAATGTCCTGGATTTTAAGAAAGACTCAGGCCTTTGGCATGGAGTTCTAACGGTGAGCGTGATTCCTCTGAATATTTCTGTTCTGTGCATTCTTTTCAGTTTCACAGACTTGTTGCTACATGGTCGCCGTTTTTTTAAACCTCCGCATGTTTGTGCATTCTTACAGAGTGTCATGAACAGGATCCACACTATTAGTGTGCCATACTCTGTCATGAAGGCTTGTCCACTGTCCTGGGTGCAGAGAGTTCATGTTTCCAAAGGTAAAGGCATCCTAAACATCTGTGCATGTGGTTATGTTATTGTGGATGTTATCTGGATAACCATTCATGCTGAATCAACAGTTCTGTGGTTAAAGTTATTTCATGTTTATGTTTACACACAGCTCGTATGGCCTTGGTGAAATGTAGAGATTTGCACTGGGCTATGATGGCTCACAGAGATCAGAAGGACATTACTCTGTCTTCCCTGCGCATGCTGATCGTAGCTGATGGAGCCAATCCCTGTAAGCAAAACAAGCCATGGGAAAGAGATTGCTGCATTTCTGTTTCAGTGGCTTTAAGTGCAAATAAATGATCCATATTTCTGCCTTAGGGTCTGTGTCTTCTTGTGATGCCTTCCTGAACGTGTTTCAGTCTCATGGTTTGAAACCTGAGATGATCTGCCCATGTGCCTCCTCCCCTGAGGCCATGACAGTGGCCATCCGCAGGTACCTGCATGTATTAAGAGCTGTGCACATCATCCTTCTACACTTAATTGCCATAGAAATGCTTTAAATTCCCTCTTTGTGTTTAGGCCTGGTGCTCAAGGCACTCCGCTCCCTGCCAGGGCCATCCTATCAATGTCAGGACTCAGTCACGGGGTGATCCGGGTCAACACAGAGGATAAGAACTCTGCCCTTACCGTGCAAGATGTAGGACATGTCATGCCTGGAGGTGAGACTCCATTTGAACATTTCACTGTAGATTATGTGAGTGTGGTGTGAACTGTCAAAACCAGTTTCCAACTACTGGATATTAGCAACTAATTTAGCATGTGTTTAGCACAAAATACAATGTTTATGAACCTGATCTAAACCACATCCACGCATCGTTTAAAATTTGGTAGTATCAATTCAATATAGTGAGAAAAAATAATACATTTATGAATATAAATGATTGTATAGGGGCATACGTGTCTTAAATGTTGGATTTCTTTTTTTATTTCAAATCATTTTATAGTTTCAAATTTTAATATTTCAAGATTTCAAAAACATTGTGTTTGAAATCATTTCTGTCTTTTCTTTCTGCACCACAGCTCTGATGTGTATTGTGAAGCCCGATGGGCCGCCCATGCTCTGTAAGACTGATGAGATCGGGGAGATAGTGTTGAACTCGCGTGCCGGAGGCACCATGTACTACGGCCTACCCGGGGTGACCAAGAACACTTTTGAAGTATGGAAAAAGTACATGGAGAGCAATATGCAGAATACACACATTTACTCAAAACAATGTCTCACTGACCTTTTTGACTGCAGGTGATTCCTGTAAACTCAGGTGGTACCCCTATAGGAGACGTTCCCTTCACGCGCACTGGACTGTTGGGCTTTGTGGGTCCGGTAAGTAATACTGTAGTAGTATAGTTTTTCTACACATTTGTAGCAAATGCTTTTAATGCATTAAGGATTTTGAATTCATCGCATACTTTAACACGTTAGCATTGACAGCCCTATTTTTGAGTTTTTTGTATATTAAAAAAATCCTGAAATCATCAAAAAAAATCTTGATTAAAAAATTAAAGAAAGGTTAAAATCCTTTGAACAGTAGTGTACGTATAATATCAACAAAGCCTATTTGGATTTGCAGCTACTAAGATTTGTAGCATGGTATTTTGTCTTTTATTGAATAAACTCTTCTCTGTGCCCTCAGGGAAGTTTGGTGTTTGTGGTGGGGAAGATTGAGGGTTTGCTTGCAGTCAGTGGTCGCAGACACAATGCAGATGACCTGGTGGCCACAGCACTGGCTGTAGAGCCAGTCAAAACCGTTTACAGAGGGAGGTACGAACGACGCAAAACAAAAAACAAAAACTCCTTCAATGTGATGCGGTTTTGAAAGTGTGTGTCGTATTTATGCAGGATTGCCGTGTTTTCCGTCACCGTGTTCTATGATGAGCGAATAGTGATTGTAGCAGAGCAGAGACCAGATGCCAATGAAGAGGACAGTTTCCAGTGGATGAGTAGAGTCCTACAGGTAATACACAAACAACCAAGTTGCTGTCCCCACTTAAAACTGATTTAGTTTTGTCTGAAGTAGGTCATTGAAATGAATGGACCTGAGCCGGCAGGTTTAACGTAATGAGGCAGAACACAATGACAAATTGACAATATACAATGTTGTCATTATAGTTTTTGACCCTCTATTTCACAGTAATAAGTGTCATGAATTCCTGCTTTTGTCCCTGGATGCTTTTCCTCAGGCAATAGACAGTATCCATCAGGTGGGATTGTATTGTTTGGCACTGGTGCCTGGAAACACGTTACCCAAAACTCCTCTGGGTGGTATACATGTGTCTGAGACCAAGCAGCACTTCCTGGAGGGTTCTCTGCACCCTTGCAACATTCTGATGTGCCCTCATACGTGTGTGACCAACCTCCCAAAACCCAGACAAAAGCAGCCAGGTACTGAAAAACCTATAAAATCCTGAAAAATAGTCACGCTTCTCAGAAATGTGATCAGTTATCTGAATTTGATGAGGGAAATGAACTTTAAACATCAAGTTAGTTACCATTAGGTCAAAGGAACATCCTTAATTATTATTATTATTATTATTTTAATGTTTTCATATTTCTCTCACCCATTCTTATGCATCTGTAAAGGACTTTAAATTGCTATTATGTGTGAAATTTGCTATAAAAATAAACTTGTCTTGTCTTACAGTGGGAGTTGGTCCGGCCTCCATCATGGTGGGCAACCTGGTGGCAGGAAAGAGGATCGCACAGGCTAGTGGGAGAGATCTTGGGCTCATTGATGACCAAGAACAATCCAGAAAGGTTAGCCAAAGTCTATACTAGCGTAATACAATCTTTAATTGTATTATAAAATGCAATAATTATAATTATTTTGCAACATCAAGCCTCCAGTTTCAAGGTACTTGCAAACACCACAGGATTGCACCTTGATATCTGGTTTAAATGATAATAGCATTAACTCTAACTCAGCATAAATAGTTTAAGGAGAAGTGGAGATGAAGAGTTTTTTCTCGTCGTCTCTAAGCTTGTGCTCTGGTCTGTCTTTCTCTCTCATGTGGGGGGGCTGTAGCTCTGTGTGTGGCCCACTAACATGGTAAGCCTGAATGTGAGCAACGCTCTGCTATTTGTGTGCGCTGAGCTTTAAATCCCCATTGCTACCAACAACAACAGCCACCTCAGGGCCTTACAGGGACCAAAAAAAGTTTGTAAAGTGTTTTGAAGAATTTAGATTTTACTTTAAAATGGAAGCAAAATGGATCCTTTAGTCAGAATGGACTAAATTGTATTAATATCGCAGAATTGTGACTTGTAATTGCTGCTTTTGCATCTCAAAATGTGTTTGTGTCCTACAAATGTGGCTTCATATTACATAAACATTACCTTTCAGAAACTGTAGGCACACACACACTCTTTTACGGTGTGGTGTGGTTATTATTCCTGCTGCCTGCATGAGTCCTGCTATGTGTGTTTAAAGACAGACAAACTGTGAACTATCACCTACCCCTGATATTATAAACCTTACACCTGTTTTATTTGCTGGCTTAATATTGCTGTTTGCTGAAATAATGCTATGAGTTGATAGGACTAAGATTACTCTTGATCATATTGTGGTTTGTATGGATAAGTTCACCTGTCCTCTTCTGTCCTGTAGCATCAGTTCCTGTCAGAAACCCTGCAGTGGAGAGCACAAACTGATCCCGATCATGTTCTCTATATGCTGCTGAATGCAAAGGTGACATGCATATACAATCCCCATCAAACTGTATTTAGTCAAACCATCTGCCCGTTCTAACTTTTTTTTTGCTCTGACCGGCAGGGTGTAGCAGTCAGCACAGCCACATGTTCTCAACTGCACAAAAAAGCAGAGAAGATCACTGCAGCTTTGTTGGAAAGAGGAGGAATTAACACTGGAGACAACGTAGTACTGCTTTATCCTCCCGGTAATGACATCCCAGCTTTTCAACTGTCCCTGTCCATTTAAAGACCCAAAAATAACAGCATGAAATATCACATGACATATTATTAAAAAAGATGTTTTCTTCTTTGCTGCAGGTATAGATCTTATAGCCTCCTTTTATGGATGTCTGTATGCCGGCTGTGTTCCGGTCACCGTCAGGCCTCCTCACCCACAGAATCTTAGTGCCACTCTCCCCACAGTCCGAATGATCATTGATGTGAGTCTGTTTATTTTGCACATGCCATCCATTTAAGATTTTAAAGAGTGTCATGTAGTGCCACTGTCCTGCAGAGTTTTGCTCCAACTCTGATAAAAAAAAAACAACCTTCCTGTAGCTTTTCAAGTTTCATTGTTCAAGTTTTTTGAAGTTTGTTTAGGGTCGGAGCAAAACTCTGCAGGACTTCGGCTCTCCAGGACTGACGTTGGCCACATCTGTTATAGAGCTTAGCATATAAATCTGTGAAATGTTGACCGTTTCAGGTGAGCAAAGCAGCTTGCATCCTCACGACTCAGACCCTGATGAAGACCTTGCGGTCTAAAGAAGCGGCAGCCAGCGTTAATGTGAAGACGTGGCCGAATATCATAGACACAGGTACAGAAATGAAAAATATTCCAATGGCTTTTATGTTCATTGATGAACATAAGTATCCCTGACTTGACTGCTCTTGTGTGTTCAGATGATCTTCCCAGAAAACGGCCTTCAAACATCTATAAACCGCCCACTGCAGAAATGTTGGCCTACCTGGACTTCAGTGTGTCCACCACAGGCATGCTGACCGGAGTTAAGGTAAGATCTTTTTTTGGCAAGAACAAGTGTGTAGTATCTTTCTCTTAATGTTGTCTGGTCAGGTCCTAAGCAGCTTGTTTATGTGTTTCTTTCAGATATCTCACTCAGCGGTCAATGCTTTATGTCGATCCATCAAACTGCAATGTGAGCTGTACTCCTCCAGACAAATTGTCATCTGCATGGACCCCTACTGTGGCCTGGGCTTCGTGCTGTGGTGTCTGTCAAGGTAGTACACACAGTCTGTGATTTTGACTTAACCAGACGTAACGCAATAAATCACATCTATTCCATGTTAATCTGAGGTTAAAGGGTTAGTTCACCCAAAAATGAAAATTCTGTCAGTATTTACTCACCCTCATGTTGTTCCAAACCTCCATGTGTTTATTTGTTCTGCTGAACACAAGGAAGATATTTGGAAGAATGTTTTAATCAAACAGATCTCATTCCCCATTGACTACCATAGTAGGAAAAAATACATACTATGGTAGTCAATGGGGAATGAGATCTGTTTGATTAAAACATTCTTCCAAATATCTTCCTTTGTGTTCAGCAGAACAAACAAACACATAGAGGTTTGGAACAACATGAGGGCGAGTAAATACTGACAGAATTTTCATTTTTGGGTGAACTAACCCTTTAAGTAGTGTTTGCACCTGGTTAGGACACAACGCTATATATGCAATTAATAGAATACCCATTGTAATTTGTATCTGTGTGTGTGTATAGTGTTTATTCAGGCCACCAGTCAATCCTGATCCCTCCCTCGGAGCTGGAGACATCTCTGCCCCTGTGGCTGAGCACGCTCAGTCAGTATAAGATCAGAGACACCTTCTGTTCATACTCGGTCATGGAGCTCTGCACCAAGGGCCTTGGCACACAGACTGAAGCTCTAAAGGTGAGTCAGCAGGATACAGATTCACTACTGGACAAAAGTTGTGGGTCGGTTTGGTTTTTTGCTACATTTAGAAAAGAAAAGGCTCTAATGCTAACCAAGAATGTATTTTTGGTCAAATAAATCTAGTAATGTTACACCTGAGGCTGTGTTTCGGTGCATTTGTGCGTGTCTCTCCCTCCGTTGTTTCCTGTTGTCTCTCACCCTCTGGGGATTTTTGCGTTACTCAGACGTAACAGTAAAAACCACAATAATGGGAAACTGTATGTGCCTCACTTCCTCATGTCATTCTGAACCCGTTTGACTACAGTAGAACACGAAAGGTGTATTTTAAGAATATACAGCTCATTGTTTTCAGCTCCACAAATATGAAAAAGTCTTCTGATACCGATAATAAGTTCGACAAGATCGACCTAGCCGAGTGATTCACTTACAAAAAGGAATGATTCAGTTCTCATGGCTTTAGAAGAATTGACATTACACACAAGTCACATGTGCCACTTTTATAATACATTTATGGTGCTTTTGCATCAATTCTGAAGCAATCTCCATTTACTGGAATTGAACAATCAGCAAGTTGAAAAAAAGAAGAAGAAAGAAATCATAGGGGTTCGGAATGACACGAGGGTGAGTAAATGATGACAGAATTTTAAAAATAGTGTTAATAATCCTGTAATATTGAGGACAACAGACAGAAAGGGATGGTAATTGTGAATGAAGTGTGGACGTGTCTATAAAAGCTGATGGGAGATGTATGTGCAGGCTCGCGGCGTGAACCTATCGTGTGTAAGGAGCTGTGTCGTCATAGCCGAAGAGAGGCCTCGTTTGGCTCTCACGCAGTCGTTCTCCAAGCTCTTCAAAGACCTGGGCCTGTCTCCGCGTGCAGTGAGCACTGCTTTCGGCGCCAGAGTCAACTTGGCAATCTGTCTACAGGTTGGGCCAATAAATATATTATATCAACTGTGTCATGACACAAAAGCAAAGCCTTATTTTGATTTCCGTCTCCTTCCATCAGGGCACTGCTGGTCCAGACCCAACTACTGTTTACGTAGACATGAAGTCCCTCCGTCATGACAGGTATGTGTGAGATGGCAGTGATGATATGAAGGCAGTCAGTACATGCTTGCATTGTGACGTTGTCCTTCTTTCTCTGTCACAGAGTGAGACTGGTGGAGAGAGGAGCTCCTCAGAGTCTGCCACTCATGGAGTCTGGGACTGTAAGGCTATCCTAGTTCTAGTTCTGTCCTAATTAATCTTCAGTTCTGGGTAGATTACTTACTAATTATAGTCTGTTACTTATTACTAATTACATGATGAAAATTGTGGTTAGTATTTTAACGTGTTATTTTACAGATTTTAAGTAATATATTCTATTATTTTGATTAATTTTAGATTACTTTTAACTCGTTTATCACATTGATTGGATTGTATCATATTCACATCAGAAAATATATTCTATTTAAAAAATATACATAAAATTATAGAGAATGAGATAATATATTCCAGTTTCATCAACAACATGAAGGATCCCAAACTGCAGGGTGTTCATGAATTGATGAAAAGTAAATAATATATAAATTAAAGTGTGTATATATATATATATATATATATACACACACACACGCACACATTTTTAAATCAAAATAGCATACATGAAAAAAAATACAGACACCAGAGTGAACATGTAATCATCTAATCATTAAAAGTAACTGTGGAATGAGTATTTTAATCTAATTACAAATACTCCCTTTTAGGAAAATGATTACATAATCAGTTACTACCCACCGCTTATTTTTGGTTTATCTTATATGGTTATTATAAGACATATCAGTCATCCCATATTGGTTTCTTTGCCTTACCTCAGATGCTTCCTGGAGTGAGAGTAATCATTGTGAACCCGGAGACAAGAGGACCATTAGGAGACTCTCATCTAGGCGAGGTAAACGCACTTAGACAACTTGTTTCAGTGATGTACATTTCTCTATATTGGAAATTTCTCCAAATTCTTATAATACTTCATCACTTTTTCTGCTTTTTTTCTAGATCTGGGTGAACAGTCCTCACAATGCCAGTGGTTACTATACCATCTATGGTGAGGAGAGCCTGCAGGCCGACCATTTCAACACACGACTGAGCTTTGGAGAGACCGAAACGCTTTGGGCCAGAACCGGATATCTGGGATTTGTCAGGAGGACAGAGCTACTGGATGCAAGTGGAGGTCCGTAACTAGCGATTTAAAAGATTGGCGTCAGAATTTTGAAAGAAATTTATACTTTTACTCTCCAAGGAAGCATTACATTACAAGTGTCAAAATTGACAGTAAAAACGTTTACATTGTCACGAAAAATTTCAAGCAAATGCTGTTCTTTATGGAAGCTTGTACCCAGCACAGAATTTTTATCTCACAATTATGACTTTTTATTTCAGAATTGTGTGTTATAAAGTCAGAATTGTGAGATATAACACGCAATTATTCATATCACTCATTTCAGATTTAATATCTTGCATTGCTGAGAAATAAAGTCATAATTGCGAGAAAAGTCGCAATTATATTTTAAAATGTTTTATTCTGTGGTGGAAACAAGCTTCCATAGCTCTTTTTCATCAAAGAATCTGCAAAAATATTGTTTACAACATTGGTAATAATAAATGCTTCTTTTGCAACAAATCAGCATATTATAATGAAATGCTGAAAATTCTGATTCTAATCACTGAAATAATTTAAATTTTAAATATATTAAAACAGATACGTTATTTTTAAAATTGTAATATTTTACAATATTACTGTTTTTACTGTATTTTTGAACAAATAAATGCAGCCTCGGTAGGCATAAGAGACGACTTTGTAACTTTGTAGAACAGTAGTTTACAATTTTCACACATACTCTAAATAGAAGAAAAAGTTTTAGCAGGACATTTTTTACTTATTATAATTACACTGGATATTCCAAGAAGCTAAATTCATAACCAAATGTCACGAAAAAATGGCATAAAAATATACATTGCATTCTCAGAAATGGTACAATATAGTGCTGGTCCACTGTCTCACCTTTTCTTGTGGTTTATCATCCACCAGATCGCCACGATGCTCTGTTTGTGGTCGGTTCACTTGATGAAACACTGGAGTTGCGAGGTTTGCGTTATCATCCCATTGACATTGAGACTTCTGTGTCTCGGGCGCACCGCAGCATCGCTGAGAGGTGAGAACATTTACGCTTCCTGTCTGCACGTATCAGTCTCTAATTACTGCACTGTAAATGATAGTTCCTGCCTCTGATTGGATCGTATGCTTCATCGTACAGTGCCGTCTTTACGTGGACCAATCTTCTGGTGGTCGTGGTGGAGCTCAGTGGGTCCGAGCAGGAAGCTCTCGACCTGGTTCCCCTGGTCACTAACGTTGTGCTGAAAGAGCATCACCTCATCGTTGGTGTAGTGGTCATCGTGGACCCCGGCGTCATTCCTATCAACTCACGGGGCGAGAAGCAACGCATGCACCTGCGCGACTCCTTCCTGGCCGACCAGCTGGATCCCATCTATGTGGCGTACAACATGTGAGCCTGGAGTGGACTGAAGTGCTTAATGCTCAACGTGTGGCACCCAATGGTCCACTCACAACACATCTGTTCCTCTGTGCCATTAGCACACAACTGGGCACTGAGGAAGAAGCTGGCTAGGCCTCTTTCTGCCTCTGCGCTGAGCCTTGTACATATTTTTATGTTCTCTTCAATGTGATTGTGGCCTATTCGACCAATGGCGGTCACCCGGCTTAAGCCATCCAACCCTCCCTGGACATCTGGGAGGGTGGTGCTCTTCTTTTAGAACATATTTCTGCCCTTTAAAACCACATTTTCACAAGTTGCATTGACTTTGATGTCTAACTTTTGGTGCCACTTCCGAAATGCCTCTTCCATAGAGCAGCGCTTGTGCTCTCGCAGTGAGACCCGAGGGACTTACATGAAGCTTTTCTGCGCACTTTATCTCCTCTCCTGAGCTAGTGCTTAGAGGAGAGTCCTTCAGTTTTCATTCTGGAAGTGCTAACTTAGTTTTATGGATCAACGGTATCACCAGCAAAACAAACATATCTTCTTTTATTCGAAACTGCTAGTCGTTTTAATGGTTTTAAAATGAATGCACCACATTTTATTGTTGCATAAAGTTTTTTATTTTACCGACGTTGCCAACTATAATGCACATCATTAGTGAACTGTGGTGAGGAGGAATTTGTGGATTTGCCCTCACTGAAAGCACAGCAATTTTAACCGAATACATTTGTAACTTGACATCTTTATGCATTAAACGTGTATATCGAAGGTGACAGAAACCTCAAGATGAAGACATTTCCATGCCTAAAGTATGTTTCTGTCTTCATTTTGATTGTGTGTAAAGGGACTGGAAAGATGAATAGATGGAAGGTGTTTGTGTGTAGTCTATATATTGTAGTGTCTCACTGGTGTCACTGTATAAACAAATGGACCCAATTATCTGGTCCTACAAAAACTTGACTGACATTTCATACTTGATGGCAATTTTCAGCATAATTTGCTCAAGAACATAATGCAAAAACAATACAGATATTTTTACACATAACAGCAGTCACAAAATAGATCATTTTCAAGCTTAACATCTGTTTTGTCATTCTGTTTCTCGTAAGCCCTGTTCACGCCGAAACTGAGGTGGCCGAGTGTGAACCATGGTGTTGCTGCAAATCTCTGTCTGTGTGAACAACCCTTCAATGTTGAATGTTTGTTGAGAGAGTGTGGTTGAAAGTAAGAGTGTTTTAACCAAGGCTTTCCAACATATGGGGGAAAATAAGAGAATGTGAGATCTTTTCAATCCTAATAAAATGTATTAGCACCTAACTTGTCTATTTCAAAATGGCCTTAGATATCAAAATATTCTTTCTTCCTGCAGATTGTTTACATGTGAAATTCTGTGCAGCTCTTTTCTTTAACAATGCACACATTCTCATAACATTTTTTTTCTTTTTGTATTTTTAATTCTCATTTCTTAATTGTCAAAATATTGCTTGTTGGTGCAAAATGTATAAAGTTTTATGTTAATTAAATTTATTGTTGTCATCAATGAATCCTTTACTGTCTTTACTACAGTAACATCAGCTGAGCATTGTGCAAATAAGGAACAGTCGAATGAGCCTCACACCGTTTCTACACTAGATGAGACAGTGTGAGTAGAGCGAGCGCTTTTAACTACGTCAGAAATAGACCGGAGCATCAGTTTATTGTGGCAAATTTGTTGTGTTGCACCACGTCCGGATCTGCTTCGTCATGCGTGTCTGGTGTAGACAGAGTTAAAAGATATAGTGCTCTTCCACCTTTAAAATCAACCAATTCTGTGAGGAAAAGGTAAACAGAAATTATATTAATGACAGGAATCATTAAATAAAACCTACTGCAAGTTACAGGCTAAATTCAGATTTGTCCACCAGAGGTCAGAAATATCCTCTGATTCTTAATAATCACTGTAATTCTAATGTCAATACAATCATGACACATGTACACAAGTTTAAGTAGCCTTATATACAAAATAATATATATAATATGCACACAGGATAAATCTCAATAGGTGAAATTCAGAACTTGAAATTAGATAAATACATTTATAAGTATATAAGAGGAAATTAACAATTTATTACACTCAGAACTTGAAACTATATAATAAATGCACTACCTAACTGATTATGCACACAGAATAGAGTGAGAAATCCAGTTTGATTTCAGCGAAATGTTATATTTGTTTGAAGCTCAATCCAATAATAGAGGGTTGAGACTTTCAAATAAATATTTGGTCGGTTAGGTTCTCCACATGAAGTGGCCTTTACTCGAATTCCAATCAAATAGTAGTGCTGCTCAATACTGAAATAGAAGTTCAGTGCACCACCCAGATTTGTCTGCAGGTTTTAACATAAGGCTTAAGGTCACATAATGAGTAGCTTAACTCACTCCAAAAATCACGGTTCCTACGCATTTTTCAATTTCAAAATAAATAAATAAATAAAATTGCAACATCTACAGTCAGCCACTATTGTAAACATATCTGCAGTGTCTACTCACCACCAGGTTGAGCGCTGTATCCTTTGATGTGACAGGAACCAAATTTGTTCATCAACAGCATTATCGGGCAGACAGATGGGATAGACAAACTTATTAAACACAAAAGGGGTCTCCATTTTAAAAAGAGCAATACTGTAATGCAAAGTGACAGGATTGAAATTTTTGTGTTTGATAATTCTGGCGACTTTTGACTTCTGTGTGAACCCATCATCAACATCCAATCTACTGCTTCCTGCTCGGATCAACAGTTTGCTATGGGAGAAAGTGCAACAACACTGCGTGAGTAAGTAGAGATCGTAACTTATGTGTCTGGCTGTTTAGGATTAAAGTGGACCTATTACCTGATTTGTGAAACACAACAAACACTGAACCGGATGTGCATTCTACTTCCATGAAATATGCCAATGGGCCGCCGTACCTCTGGCAGTACGTTCTCATTTCGCGTTTTTTGTTCTCAAGTTCGGTATTTCAAACGTTTTTTTCAGGCGGATCCAGATGAAACAAATCTCAACATTTTTAGATTGCAGAATGTGACAAGAATCAACCAATCAGCCTTCACCCTTTTCGTAACAACAGGCTTGTTTGAGATGCGCCTTGCCTCGCCTGAAATGTATACTGTGTCCCAATTCGCTACATACTAACTACGTCCTAAAAGTATGTACTTTTTTTGTGTAGAAAAATACTTTTGAGTGTGTAGCAAAAGAGTATGCAAGCTTTGGGACATACTACCAGAGAATGTCTGAAGAGAATTGGCACTGGCTGGTTACTTCCGGTTTCTGGACTGGCTGCAGTAACACGTCTCTGTCCATGCGGGGGCGCTCGCGGTCGAGTGCAGAATGAATGCGAGTCAATGGGGTTTCACCCCCAGAAATCCACTTTTCTCAGGATGTAATTTTTTGTTAAGTAATTTGAAAGTTGCATTCAAAAGGGAGGGCTAAGATAATACACTCAGCTGAAAATTGCATTTTTAAGTTCACTTATCTGTTCTAAAAATCCGTTCAAAAATGTGATGACGTCACACAATAGCAGAATGCTAGCGTGTTCTGGCCAACAATGGCCTAACCTGTAAGAAATCAAAAGGACATAAGTACTCGTTCATTCGACTTTTGGCCTATAATCTATATTGAACTTGCGGAATCAGCAATAAAATCTATGGTGATTTAACGACAAGCAGGTGAAAGAGACACATTTAGCCGTTTAGCCCCATAGACTCCCATTCATTCTGCACTCGCCCGTGATCGCCTCCAGTGGAATTCTAATGGAACTGCAACCAAGATGATACACAATTGGGCTAATAGGAAGTGCCAAGGCTCTCCGTTAGACGGGCTCTGATACTACTTCGCCATCTTTAACGGACCGCTCTGTCGCGTGCGTCACGGTAAACTGCTATGTCAATCAACTCGTCACAGTAAAAATCCTTCATTCAATCTAAGTTAATTTCTTACGGTTTCAGAGAGAAATGTCATTGCACTTTCATCTGCCAGTCATAGGTCTTTCATGCCGAGACTCTCCTCATGTGTTTGGAATTTGGATATAATAATGCATTTAAATTGAATTGCTAAACGTATCTTTGCAAATACATTTTCGCCAGGTTAGATTCTGATAATTAATAATCACTCAAACCCATTTATCTAAACCTCTCTACATAACCGTCGGACTCGCGAGTCCTCCATGTCTGTAGTTTTCACTCTTTTCACTCGTGTTTGTAGTTCTAACCGAACGCTCGTCCAACGCGCAATGGGTTGTGGGCAATATCAGCTGTTGGAGTGTGCGTCGATCTGTACTTTGGATTCTGACCGGAAATAGTAGACCATCCGGGTCTCTTTGGAGCACTAATTTCAACATACTATGATTTGGGTCGTACTAATTCTATTTTCGAATACTATTTAGGACGGATAGTATGCGAATTGAGACTCAGCTATAGTCGAGATTAGGCGGATGCAGTGAGCACTGTTGCCAACTATTTTCTAAGGAAAGTAAGGTCTTCCCTAAAAGTCGCTTGATGACGTCACACACTAATTAGCATATTAATGACGTCACCTCGTTGTACTTGCATTCTGTCAGCCTAGTGAGTTTTCTCTCTAAATTAATGCTCTATTTAATATGATATAGCCGAATGTCAAATAAAGCTGTTTTCATTTCCTATCTTTTTTTGTTGTCAGACAATAGAACGAGTAGCTATAATATAGTGAATGATTACATTTTTTATAGGCCTATGTGGAACATTATCCACATTGTCTTCCATACAAACAGTACCTGAATCTTTCTGTGTAGATCAAAGTAGAAGGTGCAAAAAACATGAAAGTCTTTTTGAACAACTCTGTCCAGGCTTGAGGTACATTCAATGAAATAGTTTTCTGGGACCTAAAGTTACTAGCCACCCAGCATTTTTTACTAGCCACAATTTTGACATCGATACCTTGGGGAAAATCCTCCATATAGATATTTTTATTGTTATCATAATTTGGCAACAGATATATTAGGTTGCTGTGACTTTAAGAGCTGACTCACAGATTCATTATACTGTTACACATGCGTTTTCTTTCTCAACTGTTTACATTCTGTTTACATCATAACTGACTGTGTTTTTGTGAATACTCGTCAATATAGCCAAACCATCATTTGAGAGAGATTTTATTTAAAATGGGGGTAAAGCTGCAGAGATGTTCTGGCATTTGATGGGGCATGGCTCACAGTAACAGGCCCATCCAGGCAGAGAAAAACAGGGCTGAGAATAATTTAAAAACTGTCAGATCTGTGACTGAGGCAGCAGATACAGATCTTGTTTGAGCTTCGCTCAGCCAGACTGTGTACCGACTAGCACGAGTATATATGCCAGGTTTCTTTGGCAATCCACAGTCCGCTCCATGACTTGTCACACCATAAAGGTAAAATCTCTTCATGTCTTGGCTGTAACACTGTAGAGGGCCTCCGCTGTCACCCTTGATCGAAGAGTATTCCAACAGATATTGTTAATCACTGTCTATCACTGACCAGTTACTCTGAAATCTGATATAATGAGATGACATACCTGACATGTGTCAACACCCCCTTTGTCAAATCCTGCACAGATCATGTTGTCATTAACATGGCCATTATACCAGCTTCTCTGGTTGCAGATTCCAGTATCAATGAGCTCAACTTCAGCTTCCTGAAGAGTGTCAACTAACATTCCTTAAAATACAATAAAATGTTTTAGAGATTCTTTTTTTTTTTGATCAAGAAATAAGCATAATTCTAAAATCTCATCAAAAATCAATAGGAACAATCTTTAATAGGCTAACTTAAAAAAAAAAAAAAAAAAAGGAGAACTGATTATACAAACTCATTAAAACAGTTTAACTGCCAGAAAGATGCCAAAAATAGAGCTCCTCTCTGATAATATATTACACATTCTGCTGGTAATCTTAATCGTCTGGTAATAATGGAGAGATTTTGAGTTTTGGACTGTTTTTGGATATTTAAACTCTAACCTTGTAACACTGAGCTGCCCCAACCAGTGATGTAACATGAGCCAAAGCTGAGTTGTTTCTCGTCCATTTCATTTTCAATCATACACAAAGGCTGCACATGATTTGTGAAATGCAAAGAGTGATGCAGATGCAATAGTGCCACATCGTTTTCAAAATATGATCGGTTGAACTTCTCATGCAGGATCACTTGCTGAACTGAGCGATACTGGACACCCTTTTCTCGCGTGGATCGAGAATTCACTCCAGCCACTACTTGTAGTTTATAGTTGTTACTATAAAAGAAAGATGCAAAAGATGGATGCGAAATGAAGTTGCTTTTATTGTTTTAGGCATTTTCTGGGTGTGTAAAAATGTTTGGTGTAGTAAGTAGACTACATTCAATGCTAATTTAAAAAAAATATGCATAGGTATAATGAACTGAACCATTACTGCAAGTAACATTAGGCCTATATCATTTTAGAGCAATTACCTACTCTTGCTTATTTAACTAAATGTGCATAATTTGTCTACTACATTATATGTCAACTATTGAAATGATGTCTGAGACCTTTGTATTCATCTATGAAACATCTTGGAAATGTTCCTATGTAAATGTACTTTTATTTTGAAAGTTAAATCCTGAGAGAAAATTGACGCTAATTGAGTAATTATGTACAAAAGCTGGGCATAATAAGCATAGTCTTCAGCTTACACCTTTTTTTTGGTTATGCATGCATGATATATGTAGGCCTATATCTGTGCAATGATTGAAAATAAATTGAAATAGAAAATTGAAAATATATGCTCAGATGTATCAAATGTATCACTTGTTTGCTTCTGCAAACCAAAACCATTGCTGAAAGGTAAAATAATGAGATGTGGAAACTCCACACGAATGTTATATGTTATGAGGGAGGAGAATCACAAAGTGCTCACCTATTTCTGAAGCAGTGGGATGCTGTGATTATCCACCGATGGCTTATGATGGACCCACCACAGATATGCCTCGACATCCTCTGTATGCTCACCTGCCAAGGCCATGCACCTTTTAATGCAGAATGGCCTCCTGCAATTCGAAACGGCTTTGATGGACCCTGCAAAGTTCGCTCTCCACAACCTTAAAAGAGCATTATAGTCAGTTGCACTGAACACTTTGGATCACTTTTTTGTGCCATAACCACTGATGATACCACTGTCTGTACATAATATTAACCCATTTAGCCAGCAGCGACATTTAAGGCTAAAACTGTGAAAATGTTTCTTTGCGTTTTGATGCATGTAATATTTAAAAGGTCTTATAATGTATTTAGATGTCTCTGTCACAAATTGAGGCATAGGAAGAACGATTTTAATAAGTATTGATTGAATTGCATCATAAAATTGTAGAATTTAAATGGAAAAAATAAACATTTATCTTTGTATTATCAGTTGTTTTGTTTTCCCAGAATTGCCTGATGATATAAATAAATATTACATTATATGATACCTTTTAATTTTTGACTCCCATTGATTACAATTTGTGACCATAAACAACAGACATACTTTCCACTAACGTTTTCTGAAATGTTGTTTTTTAAAAAAAGTATGCAGTTTGTACATCTCTGGGATTAAATGAATGAATAGCCTAATAATAATAATAATAAAATACCTGCAATCCCAGAAAGCAGCGTGCTACTAATGAAGACTAATTGTAGAGCCGTTTTAAACATTTTAAATGTGAAGCAAAACGAGAGAGAAAGAAGACAGATATAGAACTATCGGGTGTCCTTGTCATTGATTATTAGGTAGACTAATCTGAAAAGATTAAGTGACGTAACATCGTTCATAGCCTACTGTGAAAATGTCATGAAAGAAGAACATGACGAGGAAGAACATGCAAATCAACATTTTCAAATCTTTAGGCTACTTTAAATGCAGATAATAGCATCCGTGTTTTATACAGTACATACATACCACCAATTTCATGACATACCTATGCTGTAAAATGATTGTAAACGTCATCCTTTAGAAACTAGCTACAATTAGAAACAGCCATTAGACGAATTGCATGCGAGTGTGTCGCTCATAATAATACACCAAGCCAACGAGCTATTTATTTTATTCAGCGTGGGATAATTTCAAACACAATTGTGGCTGTGTAGGCTATTTTTGATTCAGACATTATAGCTACACGGTATCAATCGTCATTCCTGAAACGCCTCATTCTCGAACAAGGACCTAACTGGGATTCAATGAAACAGAACTGAAATTGACGCCTTTTATTGTGGAACTGGTGGTAACGTTACCTATTGGCCGACACTCCCTTACTGCTGGGAGTCACCAATATGCAGGGTAACGGTGCACACTGAAGGAAGGTAGCAGCAACAATATGGCGACATCCGCAATTGCTTCCGAATTTATTCGACATCTGCAGTGCAGTGAGGATTTTTTGGATACCCGTTAACGTAATCATAGTGAGTATTGTGTTTCAATATCGCTCTCGCGGTGTTTATTCCGTGCGATGGAAGTCCTTACACTGTCAGTGAATGTCGCAGAGATGCTGCACGCTGAGGGGGTTTTACTGCTGGACGCTCCTCGCAAAAGGCACATTCGCCTTTTATTCCCTTATAACTGAAATGACGTTTTATAAACTCACCATTTTTGTTGTGATTAGACATTTTCATTTCCCCCTCTCAAATTACATGTCATGATATGAAACACAATTCTTCCAATGTTATATATATGTGGTGTGTTATAGCCTTGCATGATCAATGCCGTGATCTGTAAGCCTTGTAACGTTACCCTCAGATGAATAAAGGTCTTATTGTCAGCAGCAATCAAATGTCAAGCTAAGCAAATGAGAAAAAAAAAATACATTTGTGGACAGGTTTTAAATGATTCGTTGTAATTAAGACGTTCAAATGACAACATGCTTGGCTGCTTATTGATTGTAGGGTGGACGCAGGTTGCACGGGTGTGGAATGCTACATTTTCTTGTTTATGTTCCTCGCGAGCAGAAACCTTGCACAACATCGTCGAGATATCGCTGTTTTCTAATAACTTTTCGCTTTCAAACCGGATTATATGACTGAAACATGTTTGCGCTGTTTGTATAAAGGGTAAATACGGCGAGAGAGCGAGAAGAAGAAAAAAAAAACACTGCAGTATTTTCCGTTTTTCCTTCGTGGCTTCGGCCCGCTTTCGTGAAGGTGTCGGAGTGTTTATAAACGTTAGTTTTCAGGCAAAATTGTTTTCTGACACAGAGGAAGATGTGACAACGTTTCGGAAAACGCAAAGACTTTGTTCGTGAAACCGTTGTGCTGCTAAGCCATGGATTTCGTGACCAAACATTGCTGAAATAAGGTAGGACCACTGCGCATTCAATCACATAATACAACTTGACGTTTTTAAAATAAGGTTATGGTTTGTTTGAAGGAATTGTAGTTACAGAGATGTATGTGCGAATAGCCTGCATCATTTATTGACAGGTATTTTGCATATGAAGACATTAAGGTGTCGCTTTGATGTAGAAGAGAATTCTGTGGCGCACAGAAGCACGAAAGACATGATGAAAATGAATCCATAATTTTATTCATAATGCTTCTTAAATGTACCCATCTCCTCACATCTGCACATAAACTGACATTTTCTAAAGCTGTCATGTGTTCACGGTTAGGCCAGCATCTTCTTCTGGTAACGTTATTTCTAGACGTTTCGGCCCACCTCGTTCAACAGATACGGATTCCCTCACACCATTTTTATAACTTCATAAATTGACTCCATATCCTTTATCTATTTAGCACTGTAAAATTTCAAATGATTTAATTCAAGGCATAGAGATATTTGAGTTTTCTGTTAACTGTCTTGGAACACTACTGTTTAACCAATCTGAAGGTGAATACAACATTTCTACAGCTAATAAAAATCTTGCCCTTTTTATGTTGTGGTGCTGATAGGACAGCTCCTGTAAGTAAGTTGCCATTGTTTGTGCTGTTTGGACCACAAAAGCCCAGCTTGTTTCACCAATAAGACTAATGAAAGGGTGCTTTGATTTGTTTAGGATAACGTTAATCATTTCTTTTGTTTTCCTGTTTCATTGCTTGACTTGCTGAGAGAGAAAAAGATCAACTTAAACTAGCCTAAGCTGGTCTTCCTGCCTGACCAGGTAGAAAGTGCCAACAACCCCTTTAAAATCTGCCAATAGACCAGGTAAGGCCAACAAACCAGCTCAGGCTGGTTTAAGCTGCTTTTTGCAGCAGGTCTTGAAATGATATCAGATCTATATACCCAAGGGACTTGTGCCCCTGACGGTGTCTGTTATGTCACATTCTTTGATATTTTGTTCACGTGTCTGATTTGCTTGATTTACTTCAAAGGCAGACTGGAAATGCCAAACACCATTTATGAAACAAAACTGTGGAATTGGACGGAGAGAAAGGCTAAAAGTGAGTTAAGTAGCTATGTAATATCAGGATATGGCTTGTTTAAGTGTCTGGCCCATAAATGCACACAAGCTTTTAGATGGTGTGGTTCACCACGCCTCCCTTCACCCACCCCATATCCTATGCTTCCTATTCCTTTTTCCTATTCCTATGATGCCTTAGGGACATAACGCATGTCCCAAATCGACATCTCAGTAGAGATTTTGTTCATAGGGAAGACAGGTTCAGATAAAATCTGCTTGTGCTAATGTGGGATCTTCTAATCCAGTTTACATCCTCCCTGAACCCTTTCATCTAAAATAGAAACATCCATCACAATGAGTCAAAAGAACCATACCATGTGTAGCAAATGCAACATATAATAATATACATAAAATGTATTAAGGGGGGCCGAAGGCCAATTTAGCTCAAAGGGAAATGATTCATTGATTTGCAATGAATCTATGGAACCGAATCACTGAACCGAGCAAATGACTCGCTTAGAGTTCATTTGAACGGGCCGTAATTATAACCAAATCTATAGTGAAACACTATGTCTTAGCAAGGTAACTTTAAATCGAACAGTACAAGACATTAAATGTGCAAACACGACACAAGAAGATTTATCTTTTCAAATATATGGACAAGACTTTATTAGCTATTCTAAGCACAAACTAAGGTCTAAACATAATCACGCACACACACATTCATACAGTCGCGAAAGGGAAAGAGTGAGTTGGAAAGAGTGAGGGAAAGTTTCAACTTTCTATATGCACGTAAGACATAACCTGAAAGGACCACCAAGCATTAATTTGAACCTTCATTTCTTAGAGAGGTTATTCAATTAACATTAAAGCACCAGTTCAGTTAGAGCTTGGAGTACTTGCGCTTTGTAGTGGCTGAGGGAATTCCCTTTGTCTGCGTCGCATCGAAGGGGGGTTTCCCGGCCGGGTCCGTTGCGTGGTTTGTTGTCTTTGAAGTGCAGGGATGGAAGTTTCGCCGCTGGTCACGTGTGATTAGCAAGCGAATGAGAGTCTTTTCCAGTTCGAAGCGCGTTGCAAACTTAACTTTGAAACGAGACTTTTACGAAAAAGGAAATAAAGGAAAGAAATGAAAGTAAGACGAGTCGGATGGCTTGACTGAGCTGAATTGTAACCCTGATCTTGATGGGTTATTCGTCTGCTGGTCGAATTTGGTCTAGTCGATGTAGAAGCATGTGGACATGTTCTTTGTTTCAGAGATAAGCACGAACAGAACACTCTCTTGCTGGTTTTAGAGAGAGGCACGGACTTAACAGTTACAGAACAGAACAAAAATCACCTGAAATCTTCTAAAATCTACAAAAATCTCATCTTGAGGTCCTTTGTTCGGATCTTTAACTTAAACTCTAGTCCATCCTCCTAGAAACTTCAGGCCAATGGGTAATGGCATGATCTCAGGAGGTGGATCTACTTCTTTACTTATCATAATTTATGCATGGTCTGTGAGCTGGTCTCCAGCACTTAGCAGAGACAAAAGACCATCGTTTTAACCTTATGATAATTATAATCATAAAACAAAACCTTTTACGCAGATTTCAATCAAGCCATCTTTTGAATTACGAGAATACGGTTTGTTTAAGAGCAAACGAGGCATTCACACTTCTAATGGTTGTATAACAATTACAAGAGTTAATAGTTAACAACAATTACATGGTTATTATGTGATCTAAGCATAATAACACATGAAGTGTAGGAACAACAACAATTATGATTGGTTATAGGTCCAAGAATTGTTCTGTGGTGAGTTTATATGATTTTATGTGTGAGATCTTCGATCTCAACCGTAAGGTTACTGAGAGTTCAACTCGAAGGGGGACGAGGCAAAGGTGTTCTGTGGAACATCTCTGTCAGGGCATCAGAGGGGTCTTTGATGTGAGATCTCGTTCCACCATTTTGGAGCTGATTTGTCTTAGTTAAAATTACCATATTGACACGTTCGTCCTGTTTAGTGCCCATCTCTTGGGCCTGTGGGGCAATAAAAGTCCTTATCTGCAGACAGCACGGAGTCGTTCCGTGACTCTGGAATGTGGGCTCCAGAACTTGGAGTGTTGAAGCCATGTGAATTAATCCCATGAGAGATCAATTTGATTAAGTTGTGTTTGATTCGCCTCGATTCTCTACATATTCCCCCCTCGATCGATGATGGGTTGAGAAGAAGACATCATTGAACGCTGGAGAAACAGAAGAAGAAGCAAACACACACAGCAAACAACAAGGCAACTCCTCCATGACTGGTCACTTTACTGGTGCAGGGCATTAGGTTATCTAGGCCTAACGAGTTCACTCTCTCAATATAGTCAATTATGTGGTAAAAGTTTAGTTCAATTTTAGGACCGTTATTCTAGTTTGTGTTAAACGGTGATTGATCAACTTTGTGACTAAATTTGATTTGTTTGTTTTATCTACTTCTAAATTGTTCTAGGTTTAGACCAATTTACCTTCCAAATTTTGATTCGAATGATGCAGGGAGTTCTCTGGCTAACATTCGTTCTAAGGTGACTTGCAAACGTCAGGCGTGGTGCGTCAATCCTTATATTGTAACCTTGACCCTTATGGGGTAAAAGGGATTTTACCTAATAAGAGAAGAAGGGAAGGAAGAGGTAAAACAAAACAAAGCAGTTGAGTGACTCCAGTATGGGTACTGTGATGCAGTGACAGGTGTCAACATGTAATGAGAGGTGTTATACTTGTTGGGTGTATCGCTATATGTTTCCTGTGGTGGAAAGGTTAGCTAATACAATGAAAAACATGTTTGTTGAATGTTTTCATGGTAGATGTGTTTAACTTGTGTATGTCAGTACAGTGTAGTGTAGTGCATGTACTGTATGTATGCTGTATGTATGTCAGATCTGTCTCAGTCTGTTTTGCTCCCCCCTTTGCTTAATGGCTTAGCTTTGATGAGCTTGTCGCATCTTTGCCTTGGAAAGGGATCTTCTGTGATCTGATGGGGGGTCAGTACAGTAAGGCAGGAAGTTCTCTGGCAGACATTGGGAGGTGGTTTGGCACGGATGCGTGAAGCTGTAGTGCAAAACATGGTCTCCTTGTTGCATTCCACTTGTGATGCCTTCTGGTTGTGACAGACAGTCTGACTTCTGTGCTTACTGGTGTTGCGGCAGCACACAGATGGTTCTTGAGTTTGGAGCTTGTGGTGTGATGGGTAACCAGGATGGTGTTTTCTGGTACCTCTGGGTGTTTGTCAGTGGTTGACTGTGAGAGGCCACTTTGTTCTGTGTTGTTGTAGAACAGGTGGACGTCTCAGGAAGGTGTGCAAGGTGATCACTGGTCTTCTGTGTTCAGCTTGTCTTTGAAGAACACTTGCAGTCGACTCAGTAGTCGCTCCATGTCCTCTGAGGGGAGACTGTCGTGTTCTTGGACACACTCAGTGTGGTGTGGAGGTGGGTTTCGTTGTCGCTTACCCACATAGAATGCTTTTGGATGCACTCGTTGATTCCAGTTGTTTCCTTCTGGTGGGTCCCATGACTTTTCCACGTGGTTGGAGTGGTCGCTGTCGTTAGCATGGGAGTAGCATTCTCTGTGCTCCTGATGAAGGACTGTGGCGTTGTCATGCCACTGGGTGTCTTCCAGTGCAAGGCTTGTGTCTTGGCTGCTGGAGTTTGACACTGTGGATGTTTTCAAACCTTTCTTGGAAGTCATCTTTTGTTTGATGTAGGCCTTGTGTGTCAGGTCACGTAGCTGTTGAAGCGTCATGGTGACTGGGCAGGCCATGATGCCGAGATGACGACTCAGTCCTGGATGCAGGTTTCTCAGGAAGAGGGTTTTGAAGTTCAGATCCTCTTCAGATTCAGGTTTGCTATGTGCACCGAAGTAGGCTTGTCGGAAACGGTGATAATAGGCTTGGGGAGTCTCTTGACGACCTTGTCTGGTTTCCAAGGCGACTAACACACCATGTTCTGACTCTGGACTTGTAAATTCTTTAATCAGGATCTCACGTAGCAGCTGGTAGTTTGACTTGACATGAGCAGGTTGTCGGTCTAGGACGCTTCGTACCTCTTGACTGGATGTGGATCTGAGGAGGTATAAAATGTCTCTGTCAGTCATATGTGGTCTCACCTCTAGGAGGAAGTCGATATCTTGGAGGTAGGCCTGGATGCAGTGGCCCTCCGTGGAGTTCGGGTCGAACTGGGTGATGTTCTTAGCCAGCTGGTTGAGATCTTTGAAGGTCATTCCAGTTGCAGCTTTGGAGTCTGGCTGGATGATCTCTCTTTGTTGGTTGGCAGGGAAGAGTTCTGTGGTGAAGGCCGGTGACGTTTTGGGGTGTGGCCATTCACTTCTTCCGTAGGATGACAGTTCTTGGATGGAGGACTCTGTTCTGCTCAGCAGTGATGATGCTGAGGGAGGTCTCTCCCTTCTTGGCTCTGGTTTCTGTGTAAAGACATGTTGGAGTTCATTTCTGACCGCGTAGAGCTCGTCGTTGGCGTCGTCTCGCTGTTGGGTCAGATGGTCAATTTCAACGCTGCACCTTCGCAGGTGGTCTTCCAGAGCAGTGAGTTTAGAGTTCTTACTTTCAATGTCAGCTTTGGCTTTCTCTAGCTGATGTTCAGCAGACTGGAGTTGGTTTTCCAGGTGCTTCTGGACAGTCTTTAACTCTTGTTTGTCACGTTCAGTGACTGCAAGGGCTTCTTGGAGCTTGTCAACTTGGGTCTTTGTTTCATGCTCCGCTTCGTCGGACGCTTTGAGCTGGTCTTTGCAGTGTTGAGTGTGCGTCAGCTCTCTCAGGAACTCGGTGGTCTTGAGGTCGTCCTGGACTTTCACTTCCAGCTTGTCTATGCGGCTTTGGGCACGTGTCAGCTCCTCCTGAAGGTGGGTGACGTGCTGGTGGCTTAGCTTTAGCTGGGCTGTGAAGGCATTGCTTAGGGAACAGGTTATTTTGGTTAGTTCCACATGGCTTTGGTTTTGGCTTGAATCATGTGTCAGGAATCTTCTCAGGATTATGATTATTATTAAAAATAATAACAGTTCAATTGTCTTTGGTGTGAGGCAGTCTGTAATGCCTCTGAGCCAGGCATCCATGTCTTCCCGTTGGGCAGTGGGGTTTGTTGTCCACGACATGTTGGCACGCTCGGTGAAGAGACTGACACAGATCTGTGTGGTATAAGCCTATATGTGGTTGCACGGCTGAGTGTAGTTTCAGTAAGTGTGCACCAATAGTGAAGTGTCGTGATGACTAAATGTTGGTCTAAGTGTACACAGTGAGGCTAGGGATGTGAAGATCTCGTCACTCAACTGGGTAAAGGAAAGAAAAAGAGAGAGGTTAAAACAAATCTCAGATGGAAATAGCTTTTTTTTCAATGGAAGAAAATATTTTTGTAAATATTTTCTATCACTGGAAAGCTGGTTTCAACTCGTGATGTGAGGACTTCGTCACTCAACTGAGTAAGAGAAGAAGAGAGAAAAGTTAACAACCAATTTCAAATGAGAGAGAAACGAAACAAAAGGAAATTATTAACTAGGGAAAGTATTAATTTCTCATAAATGTTTCTATCAATGACAATCTGTTTCCAGAAAGGTAAACAATATTTTTGATTATGTTTGCAATGAAAAATAATACAATAATAATGCTGATACCTCTTTTCTGAGTTTGACAGGATTGACACACACACCTTCGGTTGGACCGCTTACAGCAGGGCTTACAGCAGGGATGCTTTGAAGGCGGAGTTTGCTCAACACTTGTCTCTGTTAATTAATCTTGGATAAGATGTCAAAGTTTAAATTGCGTTTACAAATGCAGGGAGAGTGAGAAGAACACAAGAGGGTTTGATTAAAAATCAAATACCTAATAATCTGTTTGGGAAAGATTATCTTTGTCTCTTTTTAGAGTTGGTTGATGGTTCTTCCAGGTTTGTTCCCTACAAATGTGCAAAATTAGATGGAATAAAGCAGGACAGAACAGGAAAGATGTGATGAGGAGGAAATGAAGCAAGGAGGTTGGATCCCGCTACCTTTAGATCTACTACGAGTATAGAATTGATAGTTGATGAACAACTAAACACACAAATAAACTTTGTAAAAGACGATTGTCTCTGGTTTATTTGAAACTCGTATTGAGATGGTAATGTCTCCTATTGAAGCGTCACGCAAATGAATTATTCCAATATAGTGGTTAAGTTTATAACCAACCAGACGAAAGGATAAAGCGCAATGACAATAATAAGCAAATCTGAGTCTAACACTATTTTTGTAATAGTAATAACGACTTTCCAAATTTTAACTTTCAGAGTTCTTAAGTTTCAAAACTAATTCACCTAAAGTGATTGGATCTCAAAGAGAAATGTAAAAATTATGAAAATTATGCAATTAGAATTATTACAAAAATAAATCTAAAAATCATTAGAAATGATCTGTTTAGAAAGGTAGAATCTCAATTTTGCAATTTCTTGTTCTTTTAAAATCAAATTCGAAATTTGACAATTAATAATCATAAACCAGTATTTTCTTTTTCAAGTAAAATGCAGGTAAAACAATTAATAATGGTACACCAGTATTTTCCTTTCAGGAAAAATATGGTTAACTTTAAAGAAAAGTGTGATAAAGTTAAAAGAAGAAACAAGAAAAGATCGATAGGTGTCTAAATGGTTAAATCGCTTTAACGTTGTTCAAACAGACACTATAGCTAACCGCTGGGGTTAGTATTGATAATAGTAACTGATGCTAAAGGCTTTAGCACAGGCCTCAATGCAAACAACCGCTCAGCTTTAGCTTAGCCTAGCTTAGCTTAGCGTAGCGTTTGTTTGGTTTGTTTACAAAGTTCGAGGGGGTCAGAGTTCACCCGGAAGTGTTGGTTAAGACTTCCGTGTCACGATAGCAACTAAAGCGATCAAGCGAACGCTAGTGGGCGAACCGTGAATTGCAGTTGGTCAGTTTGTTAGAGTTCCATGCAATGTGAGCGCATTTCCATGTTCACAGAACATGTACAGTAACAATCGACCATATTACGGGAAATGTCGGCGCATTTCACACTGTTCAAATAAAATACACCACTCGTAGCTGGGTTTACGACATGGGGCTTCACTCAGTTTGTTGAGAGTGATAACTTTAAGCACGCGGCGGTGCGCTGTATGAGAACGATGATCTCGTCTCTGTCTAACTAAGTAACAGGGTCTAACTTGGTTCAGTTTCTAAACAAGCTTTACTTGGACAAAACTTAAAATAAGTCCTATTCAATTACACTCGGACACGCGCAGTGTTTACACGATAAATAATTGAATAGACATACACAGAAAAGCATTAACTTTAACGTTAACTGTTTATCACGGGGATCACGGATAGTGGGACACGCACTGGTGATCAAATAAAATAAACAGATAAGCATTAAGTGTTTATCACAATGGAACACGCACTGCGATCAAACAAATAAACAGATAAGCATTAAGTGTGTATCGCGGAGATCACAATGGAACACGCACTGCGATCAAATAAAATAAACAGAAAGCATTAAGCATTTATCACGGAGAAGCAATGGAACACGCACTGCGATCAGATAAATAACTTTAAGGCTTTTATGACTAGATTCGACAAGGAACACGCTTGACGCTCTGTCAGGAAAATATTGTAACTTACAGGGTTAGTTTTAATTACTGCAGTTTGATTTCGTTCGGCTTCTCTGACTGATATAAACACACACACACAACGTTATAGCTCTCTGAAAGACTCTGGAACACGCAGATGTCGATCAGCTATAACGAGGTATTTTTCTGGAAATAAGGAACACGCTTAATTCCTACCTTATTGTAGTGTGAGGTTTTATATCTTATGCAGGTATAAAGAAAACAAAATAGGCGACAGACTAGACTTCTCAGCTTTCTCTGGGAGCTTCACTCACAGATAACAGCAGCAGCAGCATTCAATCGTGCGCGCGGCGCATACGTCACACACAGACTCGCGGAGGTTCGGATCTCGCATCCGCAACCAAAAATGAAAAGATAACTTCTTGATATATGTTCACAATTTAGGTTGAACTGCCCGCATTCTCCACCAATATGTAGCAAATGCAACATATAATAATATACATAAAATGTATTAAGGGGGGCCGAAGGCCAATTTAGCTCAAAGGGAAATGATTCATTGATTTGCAATGAATCTATGGAACCGAATCACTGAACCGAGCAAATGACTCGCTTAGAGTTCATTTGAACGGGCCGTAATTATAACCAAATCTATAGTGAAACACTATGTCTTAGCAAGGTAACTTTAAATCGAACAGTACAAGACATTAAATGTGCAAACACGACACAAGAAGATTTATCTTTTCAAATATATGGACAAGACTTTATTAGCTATTCTAAGCACAAACTAAGGTCTAAACATAATCACGCACACACACATTCATACAGTCGCGAAAGGGAAAGAGTGAGTTGGAAAGAGTGAGGGAAAGTTTCAACTTTCTATATGCACGTAAGACATAACCTGAAAGGACCACCAAGCATTAATTTGAACCTTCATTTCTTAGAGAGGTTATTCAATTAACATTAAAGCACCAGTTCAGTTAGAGCTTGGAGTACTTGCGCTTTGTAGTGGCTGAGGGAATTCCCTTTGTCTGCGTCGCATCGAAGGGGGGTTTCCCGGCCGGGTCCGTTGCGTGGTTTGTTGTCTTTGAAGTGCAGGGATTGGAAGTTTCGCCGCTGGTCACGTGTGATTAGCAAGCGAATGAGAGTCTTTTCCAGTTCGAAGCGCGTTGCAAACTTAACTTTGAAACGAGACTTTTACGAAAAAGGAAATAAAGGAAAGAAATGAAAGTAAGACGAGTCGGATGGCTTGACTGAGCTGAATTGTAACCCTGATCTTGATGGGTTATTCGTCTGCTGGTCGAATTTGGTCTAGTCGATGTAGAAGCATGTGGACATGTTCTTTGTTTCAGAGATAAGCACGAACAGAACACTCTCTTGCTGGTTTTAGAGAGAGGCACGGACTTAACAGTTACAGAACAGAACAAAAATCACCTGAAATCTTCTAAAATCTACAAAAATCTCATCTTGAGGTCCTTTGTTCGGATCTTTAACTTAAACTCTAGTCCATCCTCCTAGAAACTTCAGGCCAATGGGTAATGGCATGATCTCAGGAGGTGGATCTACTTCTTTACTTATCATAATTTATGCATGGTCTGTGAGCTGGTCTCCAGCACTTAGCAGAGACAAAAGACCATCGTTTTAACCTTATGATAATTATAATCATAAAACAAAACCTTTTACGCAGATTTCAATCAAGCCATCTTTTGAATTACGAGAATACGGTTTGTTTAAGAGCAAACGAGGCATTCACACTTCTAATGGTTGTATAACAATTACAAGAGTTAATAGTTAACAACAATTACATGGTTATTATGTGATCTAAGCATAATAACACATGAAGTGTAGGAACAACAACAATTATGATTGGTTATAGGTCCAAGAATTGTTCTGTGGTGAGTTTATATGATTTTATGTGTGAGATCTTCGATCTCAACCGTAAGGTTACTGAGAGTTCAACTCGAAGGGGGACGAGGCAAAGGTGTTCTGTGGAACATCTCTGTCAGGGCATCAGAGGGGTCTTTGATGTGAGATCTCGTTCCACCATTTTGGAGCTGATTTGTCTTAGTTAAAATTACCATATTGACACGTTCGTCCTGTTTAGTGCCCATCTCTTGGGCCTGTGGGGCAATAAAAGTCCTTATCTGCAGACAGCACGGAGTCGTTCCGTGACTCTGGAATGTGGGCTCCAGAACTTGGAGTGTTGAAGCCATGTGAATTAATCCCATGAGAGATCAATTTGATTAAGTTGTGTTTGATTCGCCTCGATTCTCTACACATGGGAAGTGACAAACATTAAGTATCACCTTCATCTGCTCATAATGGAGGGTGCTTTTCATTTTTCATGAAGTTGATGACTCATCCTGGATCTAGTGCCAGTCCCTCTTTAACATGCTCTCAATTTAGCAACAGATTGTTTTGATGTGTAAGGTAATATTTTTAGATGCAAGGCTTAGCGTTTTACTTTCCTGCACAGAGCTCAACATATCAGTTTGTGTGAGTGGGTGATGTAACAAGCTAGTATTGTTCAGTAAGACTTTATCATTCCATAAGCTAATGATGGGGGGGAGGGTATGCTTGTATGGGTGCTCGTGTATTGCATTTTAAGTATAAGTGGTATAAATAATAACCAAAGTGTAAATTGTGATCATTCGCAAATTCACTCTCTATTTTGTAAATGTTAGATCTTGTGAATGATTTAACTGTTTTTTTAACCTTGTAATTTTGACAATTATGACATATGCCAGACTTCTCCAATCACTTTGTCAGCTTATACCCCGCCCCTTTTTTACAATTGACTGGTCTGTCACTACTTTCATTTCATTGCAACTTTAAGTCCTAAACTTTTCGATTCCTCCATTTTCAGATCTCTATTGAAGAGAAGTGAAATATAGACAAATATTAATGAAATTAATCTTAATGATTATAATCACACAAAACGTTGCCATGCCATCACATTGTGTTTTTGCAGCTAAGCTGATTTAATAAGAGTCCTTAATGTGATATGATTCAGGTTTTTGCTAATGCATATCTTTTACTACACCCAGATAAATGCATAGACATTAAAGTAATACAATATTGATATTAGCTAAGTATCATGACATCAAAGTCATGGGTTTGATTATCAGGGAATGCATGAACTGATAAAAAATTATGAAAGCATCTGCAAAATGCTTTACTGAAAATATTGCGTGCAAAACTGGAAAGCTCTTGATCTGGCAAGCGTTAATAGACCTTATTCAGAGCAGTGCCATGACAGGTATGAAAGTGAGGCTGTGAGGGATAGACTTACTGTGTTTCCAATGGCATCCGCTGTAAAAAGCTGAATAAAGAGGCTAGATTACTTACAATTTTCCACAGCTTACATTGTCGGAAGTTTTTTGTCAACTGACATTTCTTTGAAAGATATTTTTCCAGTGTTTCATGAGCAGAACAATCCAAAACCACATTAAATAACAGTACAGCCCATTGAAGAGATGCAAGTCTATCCCTCACGCTTTCATTCTCATTAAAAATCAAAGATGGCGCTGCCGTGAATAAGGCGTATCTCATTGGCTAAATTTATACAACTTTTGGCAGTTAAGTAAGTTGTGGGTGAGATGGCTATAGGATTCTGACTTTATGAACTAGATGTCCATTAATGTCCTTTTCTCTTTCCCGCATAGAATTAGCTGCCGTGGAGGGTACATAACAGGAGAAGAAGTTGCTGCAGGATGAAAACATGGCTGCACCCCTTATTGCACCGCCAGGACCTGACAGCTTCAAATACTTTACCAGGGAATCTCTGCGTGAAATCGAGAAGCGCATCGAGGAGGAGAAAGCCAAGCCGCCTCCTAAGCCAGACAGCAGCTACCGCGACGATGACGACGAGAACAAGCCCAAGCCTAACAGTGACCTGGAGGCGGGCAAGAGTCTGCCCTTCATCTACGGCGACATCCCTCCTGGCATGGTGGCAACACCACTGGAAGATTTAGATCCCTTCTATGCTAATCAGAAAGTAAGTGCATCATCTTGGCTCTTCATGTGCACTGCATTCACACTTTACCTTATCTCACCTTGGATCATTCCAGAGTTGGAGATGCTGAGGATGTTTTTTAACCTTTTTTAAGTCCACTAGTTTTATATATATATTTATATATGAAGAGTTCAGATGCAAAAGCCTCTAAGTGCCATTTGAAATTTTCTTCTAGAATGATCATTTTTATCAAGCTTGTATATTTAAGTTCGTTCAGTGATTTCACTTAAATGGCAATGAAGATTACCTATTAATTGTTATTTAAGTGAAATTACTGAACTTAAATATACAAGTTTGATAAAAATCATCATTAAAGAAGAAAATTTCAAATGGCATTTAGAGGCTTTTGCATCTGAACTCTTCATATATACTGTATATATATAAAACGCCTGATGGTAATCATGTTTGTTTCCTGTAGGATATACTTGATACATGATAACGTTAACCATATTAAATTATGGATAACTTCCTCCTGTGAAAAGCCAAAAGAAACACTTCAGTGCTTTAAGGAAGAGCGCACTGTTTTAGAACAGGGGTCCATCCTTTGTACCTCGCCTTAATACATCTGAGATGATTTGATAGATGCCAGATATTCTAATCATGATAACTGATCTCTGGATAATTTGTTTCTTTAAACAAACAAATTTGTGGATTTGATTAAAATATCTGGATTAAGTTGATTACTGCATGTTCTTGTGTTCATTGGAATGGGCAGATATATCAATACTTGAAACTATGATGCTGCGATTGGCTGGCAGAAATACAGCAATGTAATGACATCATATTAAAAAAGAACATCACACACCTGACGAAAATTTCGGATTTTGAATTTCTGGACCTTTTTAAGGAAACAGCCTAGCGACAAAAATTATATAAATGTTATAATCGATAAATTAATTGTATGATGTTTGTTACATGATTCCCAATTATTTCCATTATTTCACAATTTCTAATATTTGTACAGGCTTTACATTTTATTTCAATGCTGTAATGAGAAATTAATTTAATTTTACCTGTTCCGTGACAACATTAATTCATTTTGTCAGCACATCAGGACATTTTTTTACGAAGTAATCTGCATCTCCTGCGCTGCATAAATCCACTCCCATAATAGCTGTTACTATGTAAATGAACATTGTGTGTGTAAGACTTCAATCAAATTATTAAGTAATTTTCCCCTCACAAATAAATCTTGTCAATGAGTAAAACTGGCTGTGTCCACATTATGATAAGACTACAAATGAATTTTCAAATTCAGTAGTGCTCGATATATCGGTCAATTTTATACACATCGGTATCGTTCCGATGTCAAAATAGGGCTGATGTGAACAAGTCGATAATCATTCCTGTGTATTTGACGTGTGCGTAGATGTGAGTGTGAGGGCGGGGATGTTTGTTTTTGCACGAGCGCATACATTAGGAGCGCAAGTCCTGTCAGTTTAAACATTAAGAGCAAGAAGACTGGAACTTGCTTTCTGTCAGCCTAAGGTGTATTTTTGTCCCGCCAAAGCCTTATTTGACCTGTGAGTGATGTAGATGACTGACTGCTGCGCTTGTTTACCTGAGAGAACGAGCAGAGAAAGTGAAAGCCCTCTCTTCCTCCCTTGCGCATATTAATGAATTGAGTTGACTGAATATCTTTGAGAATACACGAAGGTCGGAAGACCAACGTTTTTTATTTCTGAACTACTGTTGGTTGTGAATTGTGCTAAAATAACGTTGTCTTATTTTCTCTGAAAAGCTTTCCACAAATTCAGATTACATAAACCACACTTTCAATAAACAATGTTTATTGTGATAGTGATGAAATGTTTTCTGTGTTGAGACAAACACAGAAACACATCTTGTGCGATGTCCTAAACTGTTTTATAGCGTAATATATATATATATAGACATCAGTAAATAGCGATATCGGCCACAACAGCAACATTAATATCGGTATCGGTATCGGACACAGATTTCATATCGGTGCATCACTAGTTAAATTTTTATTATTGTTGTCCCAGGTTCATTAAGTACTCTGGTAAGAAAGTAGCAGTCACTGGGACAGACTTTAAGTGTCACCTATGCTTAAAAAGATGCAATCTGATCCCGTTTGCAACGATAGCTACTCCAGGATGAGCTTTGAAGAACTTATCAATCCTGGGTCATGTCAAATCGTCAACGGTGAAATCCAGGTAATTGAGGAATCCACATACAATGAACGAGCCCCTGCTATTTGAGTATTAGTTCAACAGTAAGTGAGTTTGGCCATTTAAAGATCTTTAATGTCGCTGTTTAGGAGAAATCTGTGTTTCGTATATAGCTCTTTAGTGTTGCTATATCTACATGAAAAGACCAAAAACTTGAAATGGTTAATGCTCAACAAGGCTGCATTTATTTGACAAAAATACAATACAAAAAAACTGTAATATTGTACATTTTATTGCCATTTGAAATGTTTATTCCTATTGTAAAATATTTTAAAATCACATTTATTCCTGAACTGGCAAAGCTGGATTTTCAGCAGCCATTACTCCAGTGTTCAGTGTCACATGATCCTTCAGAAAGCATTTTAATATGCTGATTTGGTGTTAATATTTTTGTGGAACCCTATTATATGTGGATACATATAATATTTTTTGTGAGGAATCCTGAAAAAAAAAAAACGTTCAAAAGAATGGCATCTATTTCAAATAGATCAGATGTTCTTGCTTCCATTAAAACTTAAAACATGCTTTGGAATATTTTCAAATCATGTTAAAGGACATGATCATAATTGTCTCTTACACAAACTTGTGGAGTTCATAGTTTGGATTGGTTTGGATACATTATAAAATGTTTTAATGAATTTTTCGATTACACTTTTCACTCAAATATAATTTATGATGATAAATGTGTATATTATAAAAATGCAGCATTTTGTGCTCTAAGACTATTAAGCAGATGCACAGTTGCTTGATATGTTACTAATCATGAAATGATGCTTTGTTTTTGTTGCATATGAGCAATATCAGATGCAAGATAGCCCTCAAACAGATTTTCAGGAGTGAATTGTTGTGATGAGATGTAGCCTAAGGGAGGAAGATGAGGTCATCGTTTCTGTCTGAGATGTAATGGAGCCCAACAAGCTCAGCCCTGTGTTCACATTCGGCTCGGTGCTAAGTGCAGTGGTGAGACTTCAGCAGGGTCTGACACACCGGACTTTACTAAATAATGCACAAACTCGTTTAATGTGTGCATGTGCTTAAGCATTACCCCGCCTCCCTCTCTTCTTTCGCCCTCCGTCTCATTCCTCTGCCTCCCTCTCGTGCAGCGTACACTGACTGTTATGTAACCGCCCGCTCCATGCACAGGAAGGAGATTTCAGTCTCCCGATGAAAACCTCATGGAGGAGCGTATGTGAAACAGACAGTCTAAGAAACTGAATCATGCTCAAAACTGAATACAGTTTTATTGCAACAATGGCTCACGCTAGACCTTTTTTCATATTTAGATGCATCTCTGGATCATGCTTTCATGCACATGCCATAGGCGATCTATCCTGCACTCCTCGAGGATTTAATGGCTCTTTGATTGTATGCTTGTTGATTGATTGGATCTCCCTGTCTTTCTTTGTTTTTAATTTCTACACGCTGGGCTTGACTTGCAGCCTGCAGCAGTAGTGAAACCTGATTCTTGAGGCTCAGGGCAGCTCTTTTCATAGTGGGAAACCAGCTGAGAAATAGGAGCTGGCAGCTTTTAAATCCAGACCTGTGACACTATCAGAAGCAATTAGCTTAGGAAGCTTTGCTACTGGAGGAGCTGATGAAGCCTGGGTCCTCCAGCACAGATGATAAAAAGAAATGGTTATATATTAAAAACAAATCAGTTTGTGAGACGGAGAGGCTTAACAGGATTTACCCAAGTTGGAAAAGTTGGGTCCCCAACATTGATTTATATTTATGCATTTAGCACATTCTTTTCATCCAGATTGATTACAGTGCCATCAAGATATGCTCTACCAATTGAGCTTCAACATTCTAAATGGTGCTGTGTTGTATTTTAGGTTACTTTAAAGTTCCTATTTTACTTTATTTTATGTTTTTTATCTTCTTTTCAATTTAATTAGGGGTTCCAGCATGTTGCACTAAAACCCTATTGTAATTGTTAGAATTTCCAAGCATCAGGATTCTCCCCTAAAAGTGATTGGGCAGGTCAGGTGAAAAAGGATGTGGCGACTGGCCACTAAGTGGCTCTACAAAATAAAAACATTATAATACACAACAGTCCGGTTGATTTGAAAACTGGCATGTGGTCCAAGGCACTGTGGTGATTGTCTATTTGGCAATGGCATGGCGAAAATATGGCAGCCGTTGGCCAAATAATAATTAAATAATTAAACTCGCTGGGCCTGTTTGACTTACACCCTTAGAGACCTTCGAGAAATTCGAAAGAAATCGGCCACCGGGTGGCGCTAACGAATTTTACGCCTCAGTAAACAAGCAGTGTTTCACACATACACACGATATACATATCATTTGTTAGATCTCCTCATTCTGAACAACCTTGCCTCAAAAAAACACTGCTGTCAATCAAATCATTCATTAAATACTTGAAAAAAACACTTTTGTGCACTAATCCTAGGTTTTTGCAACAACTTTGAGGGTGAGTATTCTCTCATATCGTGCGAAATCCGACTAGCGAATCAGTTTCTGAAATCGTTGTCTCTGTTTCGGAGAAAATGAATTTCATTTAAGTTTTGCCGCTATACACTTTGCCTGCAGAACGTGCTTTCGGAAATAAAGAAGCTGGCTGAGATTCTTTCGGACATACGTCAGCAGGGTTTGTGCATAGAGCGTATTCTCTAGTCTAGACTTTCTAGGTCGATAATTATCATAAATATGTTGAACTTTACTCTTTGGATAGCTACTATATGCTGTCATTTATAAAATGGACTTGGCAAAATATACTCAAAAGCCTATAAATCCTAAACGAATACTCAGAAATTCACGAAATTAGATGAGCACATGTGACATATGATTCTTTTAATAAACGTTTATGGAGATAGGACCATAAGTACCCCGATAATTCGCAGCTATATTTCAATTTTGTTATTTTACCTGAGCTTAGCACTGTTACAGATCTTTTAATCATTCAGAATTTCTGATTTTTTAAGTTTCAGATTTTACCAACATTCTTGTACACATTTCTGACTTCAGGTTTGGGCTCTGATGGTTTGATAGGAATGTTGTTGATCCAGGAGCATGTCCTGCTTGAATAAAGGGTGTGCAAAGATGAGAAAGAGGCAGAACACCACACTGGGTCATAAATCTTTAGAGGGACTCTTCAAATGTGCCATGTGGACCATTGCTTTTCCCTGTGATGGCGCGGCTCTCGGAGTGGTCTTGGCTGGGCTGGTTTGGGGGCTGAGGAAGGCAGGGGGGTGCACATTTTGAGTATAATGGCCGTCTCACTCCTCCCCCACATCTGTTCAGGGCATCTACTCTCAACGTCAGGAAATACTCCTATTCTGATGCTGGCATCTCATTTATTTTTGTTGGTTTGGCTTTGTGATGTGACAAGCTTTTATTGATGTGGGAGATGCTGCATTATTAGCTCTGGAAGCTTCTGACTCTTTTCATTCACCATTTGCTGCTCTGTTCATCACTCTCTTTACATTAGTCACCATCTCTGTCTGTTATCTCTGTCTTTCTCCTTTTCTATGTTTGCCTCTCCCTGTTTTTTAAGCTTTATTTGGAATATTAAAATAAATGAACGTAATTTACATTTTTTTAATAATAAATATAATACGTTTGCTCTAGAAATATGTTATACAAATACAAAACGCTTATTTTCTTAGGCTTGTGAACCAATACTATTTTATAGTGCCTTTCCACCAGTATTGTTGTTGTTTTTTTTCACCAAGAGATTTCATTCAGTGTCTGTGGTTGGGTCCAGTTTTACGATTTTTTTTTTTTGCTTTTCCTCTCTCCTCTTCTACTTCTTTTTTTCCCTTTTTCTTCTTATATTTACGATTTGGTTTTAAATGTCTTTGTTTCCTTCTTCGTTCTCCATCTTGGTCTCAGTGCTTACTCATTCCTCTCTGGGCTGTCTTTCTCCTGCTCTTTATCTTTTTTTTCTGCTCCATTCTGGATTATGAAATTTTCAGTAGCTGTGCAGCCTGTCATGCATTAAAAAGAGGAAGCCCACATGCACATGTAACCAGAGGCAGAGAATATTGAGAAAGGGCAAATGTATTTTTTTTGCATTGTTTTTTCATCTTATGATATTTCATATGTGACTACTAGTTTGGGCTACTGTTTTGAATGGATCTTGTTGCGTTGTCACAGGAGAAGATGCCGTTGATCTCCAATGTCTCACATAGAGTTTGGGGCTGCTGAGCAGTGAGCAGATCTTTTTCTTTTTTTTTTTTTCTCAAAGCAGGTCTGAGTATGTAGTTTACGTGGTGGCCTGATTCAGTCTGACCCAAATAGATCTAGCTCTTCTCCATCTTTAGTTACATATACAAAGTGTTATTTACTGAGCTGTCCTTCTTTAACATGAATCATTATAGTGGACCAACAAACCAAATGAAATGAAATGACGCAAATTATGAACTATATTCTTCTGAGGAGTTTCTACTCGCGTTATATTCAGCTTACATGTATGGTGCTGCATTGGTTGCATTGACTCGGCACTCTCCATGGTGCTGAAGAGGGTTTCTTAGTGTTCAATTGAACTCAAGCATGTAAAAAGAAGAACAGGGGTGCATCCCATCTCTGCAAATGCATGCTACCTCCTCCCATGAAACTTTGATGGTAGCGAACATGTTTTATTTAAACAATTATGAGGTTATCTACTGAAAGGCTGATGAGCTGACTAGTTCGTGTTCTTAAGCATTTTCTGAAAATGCATATTCATTTAGAAGTGATATATGCGGTACAACTAGGGGTCATCTTTGGCATTAGACACTTTGGCTCGTTCAAATAAGAATATTTCATACAAGCATTTTGAAACTTAAGACAAAATGTACAAATATTTAATACATCAGGATTTTATGGACCATATAGCATGATATAGAATATATTTATATCACCATCCTGCACGTCATAATCTGCCTAACTCTTACGTTATAATTTTTTGGGGGATTTTTTTATTTTTTTATTGTTGGGTGAATTATTACTTCAAGCATCCTGCCACCTCATGCTTGTAGACAAAGCGTAGCCATGCTGTGTTGGAGATGCAGATTACTTTGTAAAAAAATGCTGTCCTGATGTGCTGTCAAAATTTAATATTTAATCTCAGCTAATCAAATTCAAGAACTTGAGCTAAACATTAAGTAATGTTTTGTTTTACTTTATTGCACTCCAGAGACAATGTGGATGTTTTGCATGCAATCTTGCTGATTTACATTCTTCTTGCCAAGTAGAATATAAAGCAACATATCTTCATTATGATGCCTTTCTCTTCTAGAAAGAGATGCAGACTTTCAGGTCATGATTATTACTTCTGAAAGTCCAGTTGAATAAGTGATGATGTGTCTCTATGCTTGCAACTAATCTATTTTTTCTCTTTCTCTGTTATTCTGTCTTTTTCTCACTCATCTCTCTCTGTGGCCGTTTCTGTTTTTCATCTCCACAGACATTTATAGTCCTAAATAGAGGGAAAACAATCTTCCGCTTTAGTGCCACACCTGCCTTGTACATGATAAGCCCTTTTAATCTTGCTAGGCGAATAGCGATTAAAATTTTGATACATTCATATCCTTTTTCAGCTGTTTAAATGTGTACATGATAAATACTGAATGTCTACACTGTGTTTCTCTGCATCAAATATTTAATATGTCTGCTTATTGCTAGGGTGAATGGGATGATCAGGAATAACGCTAAGGATTTCAGACTAACGTTTTAGTTAAAGGTAGGGTAGGCAATTTTGGAGTGGCTAGCAATAGCAAGCTAGCTTTGAAAGCATTAGATCCCACCCTCCCTTCAGAGCGATGAGCGCTCTCTCAAAAGCCATGCCTCATCCAAAACACATGAACGCACAGAGCAGAGTCTGCAAAGCACCTCGAGAGACAGCATTAAATTACCTCATGTGACATTTGACTTATTGAATTGTTAATGTGGTTGTAGTCTAAACAAACAAATGTAATTGCCTATATAAATTAAACAAATGAGTTTAAAACTCCCTGTTATTGTATTAGCATTAGAACTACAAATTTTTTTGCTGGTGATATAAAGTTAAACAACATTGTGAATACTGAAATTATGCTAATGTGTGTTTTTTGTTATATGGTATACTTTATTAATGAAAATTATTAAACATCAATATTTCTTTGTTAATTTTGTGACAAACAGATTATACAGCCATGGCCAAAAGTATTGGCAGTGACATGAATTTTGTGGTTTGCTGCTTCAGTATTTGTAGATTATTTTTTCATGTTTCTAGTGTATACTGGAAAACAGTGATAATCATATCATAAGTCTAAAGGCTTTGATTTTGAAATAAATATTTATAGTGATGACTCTTCTTCTTTATAACCTCTGCAATTTGCCCTGGCATGCTGGATATCAGCTTCTGGTCCAAATCCTAACTGATGGCGATCCATTTTTGCTTTGTTAGTGCTCGGAGTTGATCACAATTTGTGGGGTTTAGCTTGTCCACTAAACTTTTGAGGATTGACCACAGGTTCTCTATGGGATTAAGATCCGGAGAGTTGCCTGGCCACGGATCCAAAATTTCAATGTAATAATCTCCGAGCCACTTCATTATTACTCTATACTCTTGCCTCATGACATCATGCTGGAAAATGAACGGATCATCGTTCAAGTTGCTCTTGCAGGAAGTTTTTTATACTATTCTTTATTCAGGGAAATGTTTCAGAGCAGAATTGGCAAATGGCAAATTTCCTTGCATGTGAGGCCATTTTGATGCAAAGTGATGAAGGCTACAGATCTTTCCTTAGAGGTTTTGAGTTTTTTGCAAATATTTAAAATACATCTGATCTGATCACTCCTGCACCATAATCTAGTAACAATGTGAACCAACACCACAAAAACTGAAGCAGTAAACTTTGCGAAGCACAACATTTATGTCAATGCCAGTACTTTTGGTCATGACTGTACTTCTTATATAATGTTTATAAATACATTAAAAATATTGTCATAAGTCCTAAATCTGTTATTGATGAATGTCCTGATGTTGTTGTTTTTTTTTAATTCTGTGAAGTCTCAGAATTTCCTTAACTGATACCCACAGTATTCAGCATGTTCATTATGTGTACTATTTTGACCAACTGTGTGTTCATGACTTTTAGTAATCCTCCCGAGTGGTCCAAACAAGTAGAGTAAGTATTGATCCTAACCACAGCATGCCTCACAACAACAACAACAAAATAAATAGACAGCTTAGTTGTGCATAATTTAGTTCCAGTTACTTAATTTAAAAATGTATCCCCACCTCCTGCTCTATCCCTCAGGTATACCTTCACTGGAATTTATACATTTGAATCGCTTACAAAAATCATTGCCCGTGGATTCTGTATAGATGGCTTCACATTCCTTAGAGATCCATGGAACTGGCTGGATTTCATGGTCATCTCAATGGCGTAAGTATTCGGTCACTTTATCAAGCTTAAATCTCTAAAGCCGGGTGCGCACTGTATGATTTTGGGAATTTTTTGCAAATCCTGAAATATTCCTCTGATCCTAGCCCAAAATCTTTAGTGTTTCATCACTAATTTGATATATTCACACAGACAGCCGAATAATGACCATTGTGATAAAATTTTACCTCTGATAAAATTCTGCCACTGTCCAAAGTTTTGGGACACAAGTCCTGCAGTGTGGCGTCACCTACTGTACAACAACCGTCAAATCACTAACCAATAGGAGCGCAGAACATGATGATGCAATTAGTGCGACATCAACAAACCACCACCTGTTCCACACACATCATCTTTGTTTAATTTCCTATTTCTTTTATAGACAAGTCGTGATCAAAATTAAAGCTAGAGAGAGTTTTTGTTTGCTAGCCACCATTTCGATCCATCATCCGTCACCGAAGGTGTCACGGATTGACGATGTAACACTGGATGGGTATTGCATGTTTCCTTTTTTTAACGAATCTTGACTGTCGTACAGACAACTGAGATCCCACAGTGTGACATGGCTTACAGCGAGGATCATGTTCGTACAGTCTGACAAGTAAAGGACTTTTATAAATTGTACAGTGTGCACCCGGCTTAAGATCACTTGTGAAAATGATTTTCTTTTTCTATTCAACTACTTACTCTTTTCAAATGTAAAAGTTTGTCTCAGACTTTTGCTGTCCCCTTTTATTACTTCCATTACAAGATGCTGATTCTAGGATATACTTTCATGTGATTCTTTAAACATATGATTGATTTAATTCAGAACAACCATCAGTTTAGTTACATATGTGTACTGTATGTGGGGGACACAGATAAAACATTTTCAGTGTTATATATTGTCTCTAACCATGTGAATGTTTTAGGTAGCATCTTTATGGATGTGGCAACTCTGCTTATTGTTAAGTTCACTGCTCTGCATCTGTCCTTGTCCTCATCTCTCTGCTGTGCTGTGATTATACCTGTTTCTTGCACAGAATCCAGAAAACTCACTCACAAAGATCAGTGATTAGAGTCATTCACCATCAACATGACTCCCAGCGGCTAGGGGTGGGCGAAATGACCAATATCTGATATCACCATATGAGTACTTTCAATATCACAAAATACTAGCCTAATTCACAAGTAAAACAAACTCTCAAGATCACTGAAGACAATTAAACAGTCAGTGATAAGGAACAAAGAAACGAATTACAAGAAATCAGACAAAAAACTACAATTGAACAAAGACAAAACTGAAGTAGAGCTGCCTGAAAAACTTCAAGCACTAGAGAGGCTACTACTGTACATAAATTGAAGTAAGGCTTAAAACACATTCAAATGATAAGCTTTAGTGATGGTGTAGAATGGCAACGCCACATGAGCGTAAAGAAATAGAAACAATACTCCAAAATCTCTAGCGGTTGACAGATTTCTACCAGTTAATCATGTCTATATCGGTATATGGCCCACCCCTACCAGCAGCCCACGCAGAGAACTTTTTCACTCACTGACTCTTTCAGTTTTCTCCATTTTCATTTTATCTGTTTTTATTGGATCTCATTTTTGTTTTATACAAATACCAGACAAATGAATCTGAGATATATTGTATATCCTATAATAATATTATATATGAGCATAATTGTTTATGAAAGCTATTAGGGGTGGGAAACGATCAGGTTTGTGTTGTTACACCATATATCTACAATGCATAGCAATCTCTTCCTCTTTTTCTTTTAGACTGAAGAAGGAAAAACTAAATGACATGCAAGCATTTGTACTATGTGACGTAATATTTATTATAATTATCACTACTACTTCTTTATTAAAATCTACTTCTTTAAAATATTTTCTATTAAAATTAGTTTTTCCGTGTTCTATCTAAAAGACATAGTTAATCTAATCTACTATTACCATAATATGTTTACTTTCCTCCAGAAAATTGTATTATTTAACATAATAATAATAATACAAACTTTTTTTTAAAATTCTTCATCTATTTAATTTTTAAAATTCTTCATCTATTTGTGACTCCACTTCATTTCCCCATCCACCTCTAAAAGCTATTTAACCTTCATATTGCTTGAAACAGATCATATTAATCAGCATATGGAAGTCATCAAGTACTAAGTCATGACCATGTCTCCATGTAACTTTGATCTGATCATTGCAGGTATATAACAGAGTTTGTAAACCTAGGCAATGTCTCAGCTCTGCGCACGTTCAGAGTTCTGAGGGCATTGAAAACTATTTCTGTAATCCCAGGTAAGAGAGTGTGTGAGAGCGGGAGGGGTCGGGTCGGTGTTAGGTGTACGTGTGTGTATTTTGGTTTTCTTTTCCTTCCTTTCACCCCCGTAGTGGACAGGCTCTGTGAGTGGCGTACCTCCTGGTGGTTCGTTGGCGTGGTGGTGTTCTTGGTGTGTTTGTGGTTGTCATTGGTGTCTGTGTGTGATCCTCCCTTATTTCAGATATGTAACAGAGTTTGTGGACCTGGGGAATGTATCTGCGCTGAGAACATTCAGGGTTCTCCGAGCATTGAAAACTATCTCTGTCATTCCAGGTGAGATGCAGTTTTGACGCTGAGGTTAACTTTCAGTATGACCCCCTATAACTATTCGATTTGAAATCTTTTTTTGTTGGACTTCTCTCTCATTATTTTTTAGCGGAAATTAATTTGGAGAAGACCATTTAATTTGCTTTTATTACTATCTCCAAAATCATCAAAAATGGTACTTATACATTTTTGATAGGCTTTGCAGTCTACTATCAATCTCCAGAGTCCTTTAGTTTCGACAGCCTTTTTGTCCCAGAGCAGATTAGAGCGATTTAGAGAGCTTTAGTGACCAAACCTCTGTAACCTCTTTCATGTAGGCATTTAACATATCTGTGAACAAACCCTAAACAGGCTGAATCAAGCCATTATTACTTGTAGACGTTGCTAAACACTACAGCAGATCCCAGAGTTCCATAAGGCTCTATTTTATTGCAGATTTTAACAGTAAAGACTTAAGAAAAGGTGATGTTTCAGTCTAAAAGAGAACCTAGAAGTACACTGTCTAAAATAGAAATGGAACAATGGCCTCAAAAAAATCAAACTGCAAAGGTATGCATTCATTTAGCTGGATACAAATATAACTTTTCAAACTAGCCCCTGGCCTCAGAGCACTAGAGTAGATATTTTTAACAAGCTATATGTTTTGTTCCCCAAGATGAAAATTGAATAGCTCTCAGTGAGTTCCCAAAGAACATACTTGTTACTTATTTATGAAGACTGCCAAGCCTAGTTTGTGGACATATTTTATGCTGCATGATGCTTTGGAAGTCACTTGCTTCTATAGTATTAGCCTACTAAGTGCTTGGCTGCCTTTTATTTCTTTATTTTTTTAATATTCATTTTTGTTCACTTTTTTCCTTTATTTTGAATGAAACTCACAAATTGCACCTGGAAGTGGAAAAAAAGAAGTGGAGTGCAGATGGTCAAGGGAGATTTTTTTTATTTATTTTTATTTCCTTCAGTGGCCTTGCAAAAATGCCAGACCTTTAGCTTAACGTCTTGACACATTAGCATCAAATGCAGTCATTTTCAGTGAAATAACAGGTCGATGATTTATTTAGCTGACTAGATTTTATTGCAAGTCATATTTGTAATTCCCATGTTATTTTCAGGTAGGCCTAAGCCTACTCATCAAATCCCTGAGCCCTGGGAGATTTTTTTGTTTTGTTGGGGTTAGAGGATACGCAAGAGGATTGTAGCATATCTATACTAAACTTCAGCATTACATTTGAGATTCTACTGTCTTGAAGATAGAGCACTTATTTTGAATTTGGGAGGGGTCAGTGCAGTTCTCATAATGTTTAGTTCAGCATGTCTGGTGAAGCCTGGGAAGATTTTAACACTGGACTTGTTTCTGTTCAGTCTTTGAGCTGAAATGACCTGCATGTAATCTTCACCCCCTTAGTCCCTGCCTGCTTTATTCTCCCTATGTCATTGCCCTCTGGTTGTGCTGAAGTATTTATGGACAAATGGTTGTCAGGTTTTTCTGTTTCTGGGAGCCCTCCCTTGAACGATAAAACAATTCAAAAAAAGTTTCAGGACTGATTTTTGCATGCCCTGAAATAATAAATTATCTTTTGTAGGTATTTATTAAAACCAAGTTTAAGAAGAATAGTAAATAATTATTTTGAATAGACCAAATGATGGGATGGCTCCTAAGCAGTATCTGTGTAAATAAACTTAAAGTGTATTTTGTGGTGCGGTTATTTATGTTGTCATAATCAATTGATATAAGGATTCAAGGCATGATTTAAAATAGAAAAATATATATTGAAACAATTAAAAATAATTTTGAAGTGCATCCTTAAGCATCTGGATCAGTGGTTCTCAACTGATTTTGCTTCTGGAGGACATTTACATATCAGATCAAATTGATTTCATACGGTTAGCAGTTAGCAATTTATCACACAAAACACATTAGGCCAAAACTCTGTTTATGATAAAAGCATGCCAAGCATGTTGTAGGTGTTGCCATCTGTCTTAATTTGCTCATTTCTACTAAATGACTGATGATGTTTAATTTTAATTGGGTGTTTAGCTTTCGATATCAACAACAATACTGTAGTGCATACTGATACTGGGGAAATAATCACACAGATGGAAAAGGCCCTTAAAAATTGTAACTAAAATATTTTATTGTCCTATAATGCTGCAATTCTGACAATGGTCTGTGCTTTATAATTGTTTTTATTTAAGTCTTAAATAAATAAAGAAATGTATTACATAACTTTCTATGGGGTTAAAATGTAACATTGTTCCATGCAATCAGAACATACCAGCAAACCACCAGTTGAGAACCACAGATAAGACAAGTATATGTGTTTAAGACAGTGTATTCAAATCAGAAACATCAACATGGCCTCACATAAAAATAAATAAATAAATAAATGTAAAAAAAGTAAATTCCTCTCATCATGCCTTGAAGACTCCTTTCATACACTTCTGGGATTTGAGCACACATGCAACTGTCTATGCCTTTGTGTTTGTGTGTGCGCGTGTGTGTGTTTGTGTGCATATTTGTGCGTGTATGTGTGTGCATATTCAATATCTCATAGGTCTGAAGACCATTGTTGGCGCTTTGATCCAGTCTGTGAAGAAGCTGTCAGATGTGATGATCCTCACCGTGTTCTGCCTCAGTGTCTTTGCCCTGATTGGTCTGCAGCTCTTCATGGGAAATCTGCGGCAAAAGTGTGTCATCTGGCCCATTAACATCACAGACATGTTCCCTGATACCAATGGCAGCAATGCATTCAACTGGGATGTCTACATCATGAATGAGAGTGAGCTTCTGTTTAGTTTGTCACACACAAATTACAAAATTGGTTAGGAATACACAGTGTATTGGTTTCAGCCAATAGGCAAATCACAAAATACCAGAATATCTATGTATATTATACTGTTGGGATGCTTATGTTCACGTTTATCATTTTTAGTTTTTAGTGTTTACATTTTTTTAATTTATAAAAAAGTAGTATACAATTTTACCTTATCAGTATCGGCCAAGATTGTATTGTCTTGATCAAAAATACGAAACGGTTTAGTTAGCTGATTCTACATCTCTGTTTGTCATTAGAAAATTTCTACTTCCTGCCAGACCAGTTGGATGCTCTTCTATGTGGAAACAGCTCTGATTCTGGGTGAGTGTTCGGTTCCAAACATGGTTCCAACATACAACATAGAGATTTAGAAAACATAAACTACACTTCTTTATTTAAAAAGACAAAAAATGAAGAAGCTAGCTACAGTTGAAGGCAGACACCTTTGTGCATTCATATGTTTAAATAACATCAAGAATAGCAGAAGTAATTCACTGTGATTCTTCCTCTAAAAAACGTTGTATGCTAATCCATAGAATGGTCATTATTATGGGTTGTGTGCTTTTTTGCGTCAGTCGCTGTCCTGAAGGCTACACATGCATGAAGGCTGGTCGCAATCCAAATTATGACTACACCAGCTTTGACAGTTTTGGCTGGGCTTTCCTGGCTCTCTTCCGCCTCATGACGCAGGACTTTTGGGAGAACTTGTACCAGCTGGTAAGGGCGTAGACTATTTTCTTTCCATCTTTCATCACTTTTAGCCATATTTAAATACTTTTTTTTCTTAATTTTGCTTCTAACCAAATTATTAATTCCTATATCAAATGTTATATATTTTATCTTCATAGAACAATCTACTTTGAAAACAAAAGTAAACACAATTGTAGTATATTGTAGTAAATGTATATTTAGTCTTTATACAAATGAAATTAAAATTGCTAAATTTTGCTTTTTCAACTGTTTAATTGTGTAAATTAAATCAACTCAGGGCTTGAGTTATTCTCATGCACTTGATAGTACATTTGTAAACAACAGGAAACAATATGCGATCAATTTTGAGGATGGATTTCTCTAAATCGTCTGAATCCAGTTTAATATGCTTTAATATGATATGAATATGTTAATATGTGGGGCTGATGTTATTTCATTCAGAATGTTCCCCATACTAATTAAATCTAAAATCTTTGGAGCTTTTTACAATACATATTGCCCTTGTATCTAGTCAGAGATAGAAAGTTATAGGTGCCTTAGGGTGACTGTATATAAAAACAGATACCTCATTGTTACTGATGAACAGACACGATTTTAATATTTATTTTATTCTGTTTAAGGAATATGAAAATGTATATAATTATTTAAAAAAATGAATATAATAGAATTATATATTCAGTACATTGAATAAAATGTCACAATTGTCTCTTAACAAGTAGTTTTAATACTCACAATAAACTAAATGTTATACACCCCGTATTCAGCTATTTAATGCATTTTGGTCCTAGAAGACACGTAATTGCAGTTCTTTTAAAGCTGATGAGAAGAAACATCACTCCTCATAAGTATTTTAGTATCTTAGTATTTTCTCATTATAGTGTCAGGCAAAACAACCGTACTGCTTAAAACCATGAAATTACTGGTTATCTTTCTGTTCTTCTCTTTTTAATTTTCTCACTCCAAACAATCTGTCTTTCTGTTTGTTCACCAGCATGTAAGGGTGACAGTAGCTGCCTTAAGCCAGTCTGTGTAATAACATGTATGCACAAATACTTATGTACTGTATGTGTATTTGCATTCTATGCACAAGTTGGTCAAATATTCTCAGAATAATGAACTGACATTTGAATTTTTCCAGAGATTTCTCTTCAACATGTATGTACGTAAGTGAATAGCACAGCCAAAATCCCTGAATATTATGTTAATGAGTGTTTAGAAATTTGTCGGTGTGTATATGTGTGTAAAAAAATGAACTGTTTTTATAGTAATGTATGAATCTGTCCCTCATCCACAGACCCTGAGAGCAGCGGGGAAGACCTACATGATTTTCTTTGTGCTGGTAATCTTTGTTGGCTCGTTCTACCTTGTGAATCTGATCCTGGCTGTGGTGGCCATGGCATATGAGGAACAGAACCAGGCCACTATGGAAGAGGCGGAGCAAAAGGAGGCGGAGTTTAAAGCCATGCTGGAAGCGCTGAGGAAACATCAGGAGGACGTGCAGGTCAGGCACTCTTTCAATGCCAATAATAACGGTCCTCTTTGTGCAATTTCCAATGTGTTCTAGTATAATGTTTGCCTGGTATATTGGACGGTTGTTTTGCATTTAGTTATTCACTGGTGATTTTTAATTGTGAGCATTTTTGTGACTATGTTAGAATCTAAAATAATTTAGATCAGTGAATGATTGATACATTTTTGTGATGGCAGGCTAATGCTATGGCAACGTCGGCGGGGACGGTGTCTGAGGACGTGGTGGAGGATGACGGTGAGGGAGGAGGGAACTTGTCCTGCAGCTCATCTGAGATGTCTAAACTCAGTTCCAAGAGCGCCAAAGAGCGACGCAACCGCAAGAAGAAGTGGCGGCAGAAAGAGCAGGAGAAGGAGAAAGGGGATAGTGAGAAGTTTGTCAAATCCGAATCGGATGATGGAAGCAGGAGGAGCAGATTCCGGTTCCCCGACAACCGTTTAGGGCGAAGGAGTTCTATAATGAACCAGGTAAAGAATGACATCTTTGTATCGTTAAAAATTAATTTAGTTATTTTTTTAACAAATGGTGTGTGAAGAAAACAGCATGCAAAAATAACTCAAAATATTATAAAAGCTGCTTTTTATTTATTTTATGACTAATACGTTTTATTAATTGCATGTATCCTGGTCATCTATAATTTTATTACGTATAATTAATATAAAAAATACATAAACATCAGCATTAAATGGGTCGTTATTAATAAAAATGTTTAAATATATCATAAATTAAATAAATATTTGCGTCAACATTTTATTCTTACAATAACTTATTTTGTTATTGTTAATTGCTAAACTTCATAAATTCATAAATTTAAAAAATAAAAATAAATTTTTGCAATGTTGTCGAAAAAGACCAAATTAATTTGCTACTACTCTGTTATTTTCTTTTTCTTTTTTGTTGACAATTGTTTGAGTTTTTCTTTTCTTTTTTAAGTTAAGAGACACAAGAATACAAAGCAAAAAGCACCCCTGTTAGACTTCAAGGAAATAACAATAAAATACAAACCTAGAATGTAGGCCTTCCAAAAACAAGATTTATATATTAAAAAATAAATAAATACAGAATAATTGTTAAAAAATAAAATAATAATAATAAAATAAATAAGAAAACAAATACATTACATGGATGTTACAAAGGTTATTTTCTTTTTTAAATAGTAATTTTATTTTGAACTTTGGACAATACCTGTCAAGACCTTAGAGGTGGGACAAGCCAGAAAACACCATCTTGTACCATTTTGCTTTTCAAAAATAATGGAAAAAAGTACCTAATGTTTATGCCTAATGTTAAACATTTCACTGTTGAGAGCAAATGTGTAAAACCAAAGAAGTCAACAGTTCCACTTTTTTATTTTAAGGTACCCTTGTTACATTGTAATTATACAAATAAGTACTGAGTAATATTAATTAACAGCATGTACTTGATATATAATTAGGTATTGGTTTAGGGTTAGTTGCTTGTAATTATGCATCATTTACTGATGTTATTATAGTATGTGTATAATTATATGTAAGAGGCACACTGTAAAATGAAGTGTTGCCAAGTCAACATTTTACCGTTTTTACTCTGTTTTCCTTGCCTCCAGTCTCTGCTCAGTATCCCAGGCTCACCATTCGCTTCAAGACGCAACAGTAAGAGCAGCATCTTCAGCCGCTGTAAGGATGGAGGCTCAGAGAACGAGTTTGCAGATGACGAGCACAGCACGGTTGAGGAGTACGACGAGAGGCGCGATTCATTCTTGAGCCCGCAACGTCGCAACAGCTACACGGGTTACTACGGCAAGCGCAACAGCACTGTGGATTGCAATGGAGTGGTCTCTCTCATCGGGCCGGGGCCTGGCGGACGCCTACTGCCTGAGGTGATAATAGATAAGGCAGCCACTGATGACAGCGTAAGGAAGTCTAAGAGTAGATCAGTCTAGGCATGGGCATCATCTATCTCTAAACCTTGGCTCTTTCTCTCTGTTTGGCTCTTTCTCTTTCTGATGCATTTGTGTAATGGTTATTTTGACTTTGCTCTAAAATGAGCTCTCTTTCAGTTGAGGACTGCTCTCAAAGCCTGTGTGATATGCTGCCCTTTTATGCCAGGCTGCTAACTATAGATAGACCTCACTGTACGAATGCTAAGATTCAGGTGTTTCATAACCTACTGTTAAAAAGTTTTTTTTAAATTGTTTTTGAAAGGCTGATCAAAACTACAGTAAAAACAGTAATATTGTGAAATTACTTTACTTACTAACCCTGACCCGGAAGAGCTGCTCTGTGTTTACACAACACTGCCGAACACTGATGCATTTATTTGAAATAGAAATCTTTTGCAACATTATTGCCTTTACTGTCCCTTTTGATCAACCGAATGCATCCTTGCTGAATTATATTAGTAATTTATTTTAAAAATGTTACTGAGCCCAAACTCTATAATGGTAATAAACGTTTTAGTAGTTATTTTGCAGGATTTCTGCAGTCATGTTCATTTCTTGGGGAATTAGTATTCATATCATCATTGTATTACACTCCCACTCTCATTTCATTTTAAGTTTTTAATGTGTTCTTTTTAACGTACATGTCAACTCATCGTCCTTTATAATTGTATTTTGGTTTATATTCATGTAAAGGTGATTAACCATGAAATGATTACACCGCTTACACCCTCCAGCCTTCAATTCTCTTTTCATATGTTCTCTTCATTGTTTTTCCTCTTTTTTTGTGTTCTATATAATTTTTCTATAGTGTTTCTTCATTATAGTTTTTTTGATGATCAGTACTTTTGAATCTATACTGAAGCATGGTAGTCTTCTAGCTTAATGAATCTTAAAGGGACAATGTGTACGAATTTCTCCCATCTTGTGGTGAAAATGTATTTTGCATTCAAATGAATTGTGCTCTCCAGCGCCTCGCTTTTTCAAATGCGCGTTGCATCTACGCTAGCCATTATGTACCAAAAAGCTATGACAGGATGTCGTCTAATAGCACTTCGTCAAGTGTTCCTGGTGAACGGGTTTGTTATTTCAAACAAACAGCAACTTGACACAACAAACAAACGAATGAAAAACATGAACTATTCTTTTTTCGTTATGTTTTCTGAAGTACGTGCATTGTTAGATATCATCATCAACTTTTAACTATAAATGTTAATCTGTCTATAAAATAAAGTACACAACCAAACAATGAAAAAATGCTTTTAATTAAGACTGTAACATTGACTTACCTGTCAAGAAGAAAGCAGGACTTCAGCGTCTTTTTTAAAATCTTTCTCCTGCATTACCTGGAAAAAGCTATCCCGACATTAACTCGTGTTTTTTGTAATCTCCGGTCACGTTTACATTCTATTTTGGACTTTTCTGTCGACGAGGATTTGCAATGCAGCCTTTTAAACTTCCCGTGGCTTTGACAAGCATCTCTCATTGCTCTGCTCCTCCGCTTCTGCTGCTTTCTGTCACGTCACGCTGGCTCTGAACGAAAACGCGTTGTGGAATGCGTTGGCCTAGTACTTGTTGTCCCTCTCTGCTATTACAGTTTTTCAAGATGCCGGAACTACATGGAAGTCTCCATGGACTTATCCGTCCCATGTATATAAAGATTATAAATTCTTTATGAGGATAAGTCAAATAATTGGCAGAGGTGTTTGTATACCATTGAGGACATATTTATGAATACAAATATTGATTTTAAATAATAAAATGCATTAAAAAGTACACATTGTCCCTTTTAAAGAGCTCTGGTTTAGCTTCAGATCTTAGGTTAATGAATCATGATATTTATTCTTTTCCTCTCTTGAATTCTTTGTCTGAATGCATGCAGATGCATGCTGACTGGATCTCCTAAAAGCTGGAGATGCAGGGGCTTCAGATGAGGGGAGGAAGAGATTGGAGGACAATGGCTATGTTACTAATTCATAGCCTTTCTGGCATTCTGGATATTTTAAGCCCAGTTTATAAAACATATACTTGGCTATTTCAAATGCCCAAAAGATTGCAAAAATGTCCTGATGTTTAATATTTGAGCAATTTGATAACATGTAGCATATTAATAACGTGCTTATGTTTCGTACAAACAATAATGACAAATGTATCTCCATCCTACCTTCCCTCCTGTGAGAGTCCAGCATGTTTCCGCTTTAATGCATTCAAATGAAAATGGTTCCTTTGGGAAAAAAATGTGTAAACTGTGAAAAATGTTAGCCAACCTTTCTCTAACTAGCTCTGTGATGAAGATTTTTCTTCCAGCCACTAGTTGCACTATAATGTTGTGATGGGTCTGTTTACCCTCATTGTTTTCCTCCTGACAGCCAAATTCTGATTTTGAAATCAAGAAGAAACTCTCAGGCTCTCTAATGGTTTCCATAGAGCAGCTCAACACATCGTTTGGGCGCAAGGAACGAGCCAACAGTGTGATGAGTGCGTTAACCAACACATTGGTTGAGGGTATGTTCACATTTTGAAACCTAAGGAATGTCTTGCTTTATTTTTTTTAAACAGAAGGAATTTCATTGTTATCAGTTACCATAATTGTATTATTTACTTCCAGAGCTGGAAGAGTCTCAGAGGAATTGTCCACCATGCTGGTACAAATTCGCCAACACATTTCTTATCTGGGAGTGTGGCCCCGTTTGGATGAAGATTAAAGAGATCGTGAACCTGATTGTGATGGACCCTTTTGTGGACTTGGCTATCACCATTTGTATTGTGCTGAATACTCTCTTTATGGCCATGGAGCATTACCCTATGACGCCGCATTTTGAGCATGTTCTGAGTGTCGGAAACCTGGTGAGGATTCTACATAAACCCTCTAGAAATTCCTTTCCCCCTCTTTTTTCAAGAATTTTTACATTTAAATATGAAGAATTCTTTCATTGCTTAGTGAAATGGTCCCCCTCCTCCATGTCTTATATTTTTGTAGTCTCTGTAGAGACGTTGTTGGAACACTCACAGCCATTTTTATGTCTGGCGTAAAGACGGCGCTAAGCTATTGGCTGAGTGTGGTGGTGCATGAGCCAGCATAAATATTTCATGTAACCTAATCAATGAGCGGCTCTAAAATGGTGGTGGTTTCACAGTTCTGGAACTCAAACCTGGTAGAGAAGAGCAGATTATCTTTTCCCACTGTTGAACCAAATGGATTTTTATATTACGTAGCCAAGTGATGGCGAAACTGTTAGAACTCATAAATTCTCACTGTCAGTGCAGTGCCGAAGACTGACCACAAATCATTATTTCCCAAGTCATGTGACCTGCTTAATGGAGTAAATCATATGCAGGCATCTCGTAGTGAGGCCTCTCTCAATGTAATTTCAGCTTTGCTGACATGGTGAAATAAAGTATTTTAGCGGTTAGTTCACCCCAAAATGAAAATGATGTCATTCCAAGCATGTTAGACCTCTGTTCATCTTCGGAACACAGTTTAAGATATTTTAGATTTAGTCTGAGAGTTTTCTGTGCCTCCATTGACAATGTATGTTACTGTCCTTGTCCAGAAAGGAAATAAAGACATCATCAAAGTAGTCCATGTGACATACTGTAAGTAGGTTAGTTAGAATTTTTGAAGCATCGAAAATGCATTTTGGACCAAAAATAACAAAAACTAAGTCTTTAGTCAGCTTTATTCAAACTGGTTCGGTACATCCATGTTCGATCTGTAGTCATGATAGCAGGGGGCGTACTGGGATGGAGCAGGTCGTGGCTTTGCAGGCGGCAGAGTGAGTTGGATTCACTGGCTGTGCAGACACATGGCAGGCCTCCTGGAGTCATGGCCACCTTGTTCCCTCCCCCAGATCACCCGCCTGCAGGGTGATTAACCTTCTCTCCCGTGACAGCAGGGTGATCTGTTTGACACTTTGAATGCCACAGAGTCTTGTGTTGATTTGTCAGGACATTATTGTGAATGTGTTGGCCAGGATTGGGCATGATAGGTGTCAGGGAAGAGCTTGTGTGTAATGGATAAAGTGCCTTTTGATTGATATTAGATTGCTTTTATAAATTAGTCTGGCATGTGAAATTAACAAATTAATAGTCTTTTGTCAGCAATCTGTCTAAATTTTATTAATTTTTTTTCTTTCTAGGTGTTTACTGGTATCTTCACTGCCGAAATGTTTGCCAAACTGGTTGCAATGGACCCATACTACTACTTCCAAGAGGGCTGGAATATATTCGATGGCTTCATTGTGAGCTTGAGTTTGATGGAGTTGGGCTTGGCCGATGTGGAAGGTCTTTCTGTGCTGAGATCCTTCCGATTGGTAAATCTTTTTATTGCTTCAGAATTTCAATGTATTAATGATGCTTGGTTATTATGTGAATCAGGTAAAAAAAATGATTTGACATGAAATGGATATTTACCCTATTTTGTAGTTTGTTCTTATTATGAGTGATTCATCCATGCATATGCTGCTTCTTTTTTGACAATATGATTTTTAATCAAGATTTCTTAACTCGATCTTCTAGTGAAACATCAGACTTTTCTCTGGTGATGTATTCCTCATTTTTTAATAAAGCCATTAAGATCAATTATATGATTTGAATATGATTTTTTTTATTCCTCTTCTAAGTCAACTGTAGCATGGGTGTATTCACTTATGCTAAGCGCACTGTATATTGTCTATTATTTTTTTCAATTATTTATTTCACTCAGATGTACATCACAATGCAGGGGAAATTACCTTTTGCTACTTTCATGATGTTGCAGCTGTAATGATTATTTAAGCACGTTTTGACCGTCATGATCAACTCGTTGACCTAGAGGAATTGCTTAAATTGGGGTCAACTACACTGTATGCCTGTATATACAGTATGTCAGTTATAACTTTTCCATCATTTTATTATCATTTGATGTATTGCTACTTCAATTCCCAATAAAAACAGTATAAACGCATCTCTCTTAAATAAAATTCTGTTTAGCACCTTCTTTACACGGGCAGCAATAGCACAACGTTAATTGCATCAGACAGATAGTAAGTCTAATTTACATAGAAAGGAGGTGTGTTTGAACTGAAAAGAATGAGTTATTTAATTTAAATACAGAGCAACATTCATTCAATGCATTCAGCGTCTGGTTATACTAGATTGTGGGTGGTTGGTGAATAAGACATAATGAATAAGTGCCGCAAATTTGCTCTTTGTTTTCAACAGCACACATTCAAAGACCAATACTGAAGGTTCATGGTGTTTTAATCCTCCTTTTTGTCACTTTTAACAGCTGAGAGTGTTTAAGCTGGCTAAATCATGGCCCACCCTCAACATGCTGATAAAGATCATTGGTAACTCAGTCGGAGCTTTGGGAAACCTGACCTTGGTGTTGGCCATCATCGTCTTCATCTTCGCCGTGGTGGGCATGCAGCTATTTGGGAAGAGCTACAAGGACTGTGTGTGTAAGATCTCTCAGGATTGTGAGCTTCCCCGCTGGCACATGAATGACTTCTTTCACTCTTTCCTAATTGTGTTCCGGGTGTTATGTGGAGAGTGGATCGAGACCATGTGGGACTGTATGGAGGTGGCTGGACAAGCCATGTGTCTCATTGTCTTCATGATGGTCATGGTCATAGGGAATTTGGTGGTAAGTGTGATGCAGAAAATGCCTTTTAGTTGTGAAATCTAAGCTGAGTTTTACTTGTATGGCAATAAACATACAAAATCTGTTCCATAACTTCCATATGCTGTTCCATAAGCAGCATCGTAACCATCTTCATAACTCATTACTGATCATTGAAATGTTATTCATTTGCAAGGATTTCAATCGAGTTAAATGTTATGTTGTTACACGCTATAATATATGTATATTATGAAATATATTTTATTTTTATTAAATAAAATATATGTAATGAAATTATATACATGTAAAAATAGTTGTATATAATCGTAATCATTTTTTTCATCCTAATGTGTGTGTGTATATATATATATTATCCATTAAATAGTATAACATTATTTTATTAAAATTATGGGGGGAAAAAAAACATTTTTATATCATATTTTTAAATAAAATGTATATAAAATAGATTGTAGATGTTTCAATATATATAAATAATGCATAAACTGTTTCAAAGGCAGCTGTTTAGGTTTTGAACTTAAATATTAGTTTAAGGCTACTTTTTTTATACTATTTTCTCTTATGCTGATCAGGTCTTGAATCTGTTCCTTGCCTTGCTGCTGAGCTCGTTCAGTGCAGACAACTTGGCAGCTTCTGATGACGACGGTGAGATGAACAACCTTCAGATTGCAGTTATCCGCATTAAGAAAGGAATTGCCTGGGTGAAGATCAAAGTTCGAGAGCTGGTCAACATCATCCTCAGGAGGAAGGTCACCGATGAGGCCAAGCCACTGGATGACATGTACGATAGGAAGCTGAACTGCATCGCCAATCACACGGGTGTGGACATTAGTCGTGACATGGATTATCAGAAAAATGGCAATGGAACCACCAGTGGTATCGGCAGTAGTGTGGGCAAGTACATGATTGATGATGACCACATGTCCTTCATCCACAACCCCAATCTGACGGTATGTGTGCCTATCGCTGTGGGCGAGTCTGACTTTGAGAATCTCAACACCGAAGATTTCAGCAGCGAGTCTGAGGCAGAGGGGAGCAAAGAAGTGAGTATTTAAAAGAGCTGATGTTGTGATGCTTTCCGGCTTTGCCCTAGATGCTAGTGGCTGAAATGTAATTCCTGTGGTTATTGATTTGGTCTCAAGAATCAATGCTCAGTGATTCTAAATGGAGGTATTTGCAATTTTTTTGCAGCAACGTGTGGTATATTGTTTCAAAATGCTGTTCAAACGTATGTAGGCCATTAAGAACACCGTATTGTGAAATATGAATACAGACTCTTGATGTTTCATTCTTAAAGTTAAGTGTATAATTTCTAGGCTTGGTTTACGAACACTTCTTGTCTTCCATTGGTCAAGCACTCACGTTATTGATTGCTCTGTTTGTTTGAGCATCCTTGGTCAGAGTCCTGACCAAGATTGGCTTAATTTTTTTAATAGTGCCAGAGACCAATTACAAATAATTTTTTGCAGTACTTTTGCTTTAACCTGTAAATTGTTTTAACACTTGTTGTGACCTGTTTTTTTCTCTCGATGAGTTGGATGACATCAGCTCATCAGAGGGCAGCACCATAGATATTAAACCAGAGGTAGAGGAAGCGGTGGTGGTGGAAGCGGTAGAGGAATACGTTGACCCAGAAGCTTGCTGGACTGAAGGTAAAATGGCTCATGCATTTTATTATTTCTCTGTTTTTAAATTTTTACTTAAAAAAATTATGTACAGTATATTAGGGCTGTCAGTTAAATGCGTTAACGCAAAACCATTTTAACAGCGTAATTTTTTTTATCGCGTGATTAACAGTCTTTTTGGCCTAGCAAATTTGTATTTTTTTTTTGCTTATGTGCTTTTGCAACAGGACGCGGTATGCGTGGCGCTGCGCTATGAAACCCATTCATTTCAATGGCATGTGCCGCACGAGGACGTTTTGTTGCTTTGTCGACCAAAGCGCAAGCGGATCTAGCAAGACCAGAATCAGACAGATATGCCGCACACACTTTTTGAGCTTGTGAGCCGGCCAAATAGTAGGTTAATGTTACGTTTTGAGTGGATGACGAGCGTGAGACGCCGAAATGGATGCCAATACGATTCTGAATGGAAACTTTACTTTACTAAAAAGTTGCCAAATGGTTCCCATTGACAAGACCAAAGTGATCTGTGTGTTCTGTCGTGAGTCTAAAATACCACTTGATGGCCAAGCACACAAACACACACACACGCACACAGCTGATGCGTCTTCTCCGCCCCCTCGTCAATATCAGAACCTCGTCAGTATTTCTTTCACCCTTTAATTGATTGACAGTGTTACATTGTGTGAGAGTTTATTTGCTCCAAGTGAGAATGTTAGTGTGAAATTGAACACAGTATTGCCAATGTTGTTTTCAATAAAAAACATTTGCACAAAGCAAGCTGATCCACTTTTCCATGTTGATAGAGCATTATAATGAGAAAAAATAATGGGACAAAAAGAAATCAAGAGACATTTAGAACATAGCTGTCAACATTGAACATTGAAAATAAGGGAGATTTCCCGGAATCCGTAGCCAAAATAAGGGATTTTTTTTTTTTTTTTACATTATTAAGAGCATAAGAAACAAATGAAAAAAAATATATATATTTTATTCCTATGTTATGCTATGACCTCTGTAGTGGACACCAGGACTCGATTGTTTAAAAAATGACATGAAAATATATATAGGCAAAAATAATGGAAATTTTTGACATATGAACATCGTTTTTTTTTTGGCCTGGAAACGCTTCCAACACGCTTGAGTGTCGCGTGGAAAATAGGCATCTGGTTCTATTTCTAGCATGCACGCGTTTGCGCGTGTCACGCAGGCAGTGTGCAAGCTCTAATCTGTTAACATGGGAGCCGAAATAAAAACCATAGACAGTAAAATAAAAACGGCCACGCCACGCAGCTGAGACGCACGCAGCCAATGTGTCTCCGGCCAGCGCGTGCAGCGCTGCATCCGAATATGAACGACGTCAAGCCGAATAGGTCCGAGCTTGTACGTCTCACACAATCAGAGCGTAAAAATACGGGATATTTTACGGGAAAATACTAAAACGGGAAGACAGCGGGAACAGAGATAAAATACGTGAGAAACCCGGAAAAAACGGGAGGGTTGACAGCTATGATTTAGAATAGAAAAAAATGTGTGATTAATCGCGAGTTAAATATGACAATGCGATGAATCGCAATTAAATATTTTAATAGTTTGACACTTTATATATATATATATATATATAATATACAACAAGTATAATGTGTGCTGTTTTGCAGCTTGTGTGGCCCGATACAAGTGTTGTGATGTACCCATCACGGAGGGTTGGGGTAAGAATTGGTGGTTCCTCCGGAAGACCTGCTATCTCATTGTGGAGCACAACTGGTTTGAAACCCTCATCATCTTTATGATCCTCCTCAGTAGTGGAGCATTGGTAAGAATATACACAAACACAACTTTCTTATAAGGATATATGCACAAGTATTTTGTTCTATAAATAATTGAGTAGAAAAACAGTTTAAAGGCCTTGTACAGTTCATCCGGAAAGGATTCACAGCGCTTCACTTTTTCCACTTTTTGTCATGGCAAAGGCTGTGAATACTTATGTACATGTGTTTTTTTTTATTTTTAATAAATTTTCAAAGATTTCAAACTTCTTTAATGTTGTCATCATGGGATATTGTTTGTAGAATATTAAGTCAATGAATGACTTTAATCCATTTTAGAATAAGGCTGTAACATAACAAAATGAAGCGCTGTGAATGCTTTCCGGATGCACTTTATACAGCTAAATTTGGTTGTAAGTTCACTTTTTGGGAAATAGGTGTGAACAATGACTTGTTCATGTTTCCAAATCAGCAAGCAAGAAAAAGCCCATAATTAACCAAAATAAAGCAAAATGCTTTATAATGAAACCAATACCAAAATATCATGACCCACACCTGCACACTTTAATTGCACACATAAGCTTGATTACTTTATGAGCCAAGACCAAACAACAATCCCAAAAATGCACTTAGAGGGAACGTGCTGCAAAGCAGTCTTCCAAACATAATCAAAACACAACGCCTCTGCCTACGGTGGTTTTGTTAAAACTGCAGAACATAACGAGTCTGGTAGCTGTAATATTACTTTTAAAAAGTCATGTTCCATAGTACTCACATGTAACCATACTGGGGTGTGTACTTTGAAAAATATGGCATGATTTACTGTAGTTGACTGTGCTTGACAACAAATAAAAAAAAAGGCTGTGGCAACTTATTTACACTATATTTTGGATCTGACCACTCCAGTTGAGGTTAATGTGAAGTTCAAGCAGGCTTTGTTAGAGACCTGGCGCCAGAGCTGGGTGATGTGATTAATGGACTGTATTCATCCAATTGGATCTATTTCTGGCACTGGAAATGTTCCTGTCTTTAGCACAGCTAATGTTGCCAAAAAAAGAATGTAATAAAATCAACGACCATTCCTTATACTGATGCATTTTGAAAGCTGACTCTAACCTGCAGTGTTAACTGAATTATTGCAAAGAAGTAGCCTTCTGTTCAGTTGTTTTCCCTGATATTATTGTGCTGCATATTATTATTATTATTAAAATTGTGTTATTGTTTATTTATTATTTATTTTTATTACCTTTTTAACTTAAGTATTACCTAAATCTCTTCTTTTAAGAGATTAGATTTTCATTAGATTTTAGTGGTATTGTGAGTACTTTTGGTGTTAATGGATCCATATGTTGTGTGCTGCAGGCTTTTGAGGATGTGTACATTGAACAGAGGAAGACTATTCGTATCATTCTGGAGTATGCTGACAAGGTCTTTACCTACATCTTCATATTGGAGATGTTGTTAAAGTGGGTAGCCTACGGTTTTGTCAAGTACTTCACCAACGCTTGGTGCTGGCTGGACTTCTTCATTGTTGACGTAAGTCTACTACTTCAATCGTGCTATGTTTGTTGTCTGTTTACTAAATGCCCTTGACATACACATCTTGTTGATGGGTCCCATCCTGCCAAAATCAAAATCTGACTAGAGGTAAATTGAGCCAAACATGGAACAGCAAAATGCAGTGCCAAGCAGAAAATATTAATTTTTAATGTAAAGCTCTGTGGAGCGAGATTTTGCAACAATGCACTATGGGTGGGGCCATGACTTGTGACGTGAAACACAATTTGGACAAAAAAATTTTTTAAAGGGATTATTTATTTATTTATTCATTTATTTTTACATGGGAGAGATGAGAGATTTGTTGTCACTTTGTGTTGAGGTTAGTTTAAAATGTGTTAGAAAGTGGTTGGGAGCTAGTAGAAGTTAACGATTAAAAACTCTGACTGATGAGCTGTATTCATTTCTGTTAATGAATTTGCTGTCTGACTGTAAAATGTGTAATATTATGAAAAGTGTAATTTAAGTATATTAGCGCAGAAATGAAAGAATAGTAAGAGCATAGGAATTAAAGTCCCATCTTTCAGTTAAAAGATTGCCTTTTTGTAAGTGTTTTTTTTACATGCACACTAACTGAACCAGACAGAAAATACTTAACATGATTTTAGCTGACATGATTTTTTTAGCCGACAAACAACTTTGGACATTTCCGTCTCTTTACCCATTTAAGTAGATAGGAGCTATATGTCTTTTACCTACATCATAAAGTATCTGCAGTGGGCGTTACCTGAATATGGTCGTCGAGTGACCTGTCTTGTCTGAACGGACTTTAGGAGCTTTGTTTAAACTGATAAAATACATTCTGTGGCATTTCAGACAGTATAAAGTCTGCATATTCATTGACCTCACTATAACGTTTGCCAGTCACAGCAAGGTAAGTTTAAAAGATGGCTTAAAAATAGCTGAACACTGGTGTAGTACTTTGAGCTGTCAGTTTAAAATAAAATGATGTAGCTGGGGAGATGAAAAGACAAATCTGCACACTATCTTATATGGTAAAAACACACATACACAAAAACAGGATTTTTTATTTTTCAACAAGATGTGAATGTTTTGGGCATTGAAGAGTCAAATATGGTATTTTATACAGGAATAATGGCGAGCTTATCTTGAATATAACTGCTTATGTAATATATATATTCCTTGTATCTAAATCGTGTTATTTCTTAAGATTACATCACCTCTTTAAGATATATCACCATGCATAGCCATGCAAAAATGCTAGATTTCTGTGTGACCCTGAGATGCTTGAATATCTGCCATCAAGAATGATAAAACTGGCTTTAAAAATCATCAGTTGTGTGCAAATATTTATACTTTTTCATCCTCTCCCTTGTATACAATCAATAGTGAGTTCCTTTTGTAAAAATAACAGAGGCCATATCCATCCTTGTATGGCTTAAATGTTCGAATGGAAATTACTTGCCAGAGTCTGTCTATCAATAACAAGGGTTATTGATCCATGATATTCAAGCAGTTCTCATTCTAAAATAACCTTGTTTCCAATTCTTGTACATATGTGTATGATGTCTATATTGTGTGAACAATAAGATATGTGTGGCCTCTGACTGGTTTCATTTTCTACCCTGCCCTTATTGTGGAAGGCTCACCAAGTGTAATTTGCATTTTAGAGTCTGTTATAAGTGCAATCAGTTGTTCCATAAACACATAATATTTTACATAACAAATGACTGATGTTAACTGATGTTAATTTAATTTAAATTAACATCAATTAATTTAAATCATAAATCAAAACATTTGATTGAAACAATTTAAGCTGTTTATGTGACTAAAATGCACACACTTGGACTCCATACTAAGGGATTCAGAGGAATGTGATGTGGATGTGCTTTTCTCATGATGTGTGGAGGACATGTTACAATTGCAGTGACGATGTCAAGTGACAATTGATTGTATGCGTGTTCTGACCTTGCTCCTGAACTAACCACATTTTAGCAGAACTCGTACACCTAATAATGTTTAATAAGCTGCTGTGGAACATTTTTAGATGCATACACAGTATATCCGATTCTTACAATAATTTTTTTAGTCATCAGATGTGAAATTACTTTTGGAAACCGTTTTCGTCCACCTGAAATCTTTCCATAAGCATATAAAAGCTCCAAAAAGCTTGATAGTGGAAATCTGTTGTTTAGCAGTATAAAAAGAGAAATTGACTCATTAACAAATAATTAAATATTAAATTAATTTATTTGCAAATAGACTTAAACACACACAGCCTAGTCCTTAAATCATATCTGATGCTGCATTTCATTCTAACTCGGAAAGTCTGGATTTTTTTTTAGAAAAAACTAAGTAGATAGTAAAATGAATACGACGCATGGTTGCCATGGAAACACTTCACCTTGTGATCTCCGTAGCTTTCACACTTGTCGTATTATTAATGACTTTTACGTGAAAACGGAGGAGATGTGCTTCTCACGGTGGTGATTATTATTAGTCTACGAAGAGTCGAAATGCCGCCACAGCTCCGATTTGAATGACATGGCATACACTGGCGCGGCGCGAGCGGAGCAAACCAAGCATTTTCAATTCATTAATATGAGTGCTCACACAGGCTCAAGTTCCTTAGGAATGAAGAGAAAACACTCGCAAGTTTCGCGCCAGTGTGTGCTCACTGCTATTGTGCCTGTAAAGCGAGGTTCACAACTTCACAGTAGGCTATTCAGTAAACGTCCCTGCTGTTTAAAACGTGCATCGCAATTCGTTTAACATTTCAACCGACTTAAATTGTCACACATTTTTATCGATTTTCAACCGGTTGCGAGTGAATCGTTACATCCCTACTAGGTATAGAAATACAGAAATACATAGGCTGACACGCAGGTAGGACCAAAATAGATTGATTGGATGAAAAAAAATTGTTCTTGAGACTTCCACAGAAGATAAATGAAAATGTTTTAATGTTTAGATCACTTCTATTATTTATTATCAGGATGTGAAGAGAGTTTCAACCAGAATAACAAAAAGTGTTTTTTGAATAAATTGCTTACCCTACCTTAAGACATAAACCACAAGATTAATTTTGGGATAATTATGTATGTATTTGACAATTCAAGCACAATGAGCCTACAAAGAGAACACAATTTTGGTATACAAATTTCGCTTTCACTGTTTTGCTGTTTTCGCTGTTTCACTCACTAACATCATGTGCGGACATCTGTATCCTAGTGAAAACGATGGATTACAAGTTTAATTAAATTAGGGAAAACTCAATTAGATAATTATCTATTCTTTTTGAGACCTGTTGATTTTTGCGATTATTTTGCGTTGAAATGACGAAATATTGCTGATTTTGCATTGTATTCAGCCATATCATGAAAAACTGAAGGGAATGCATTAACTGATAAAATGTATTTCTTGAATGTAAGTGTCTTTTGATAAAACGTCTAACAAAGGCATTAATGGATTTTAATACCGTTCTGAGCATTGGGACAGTGCATTGCTTTTTTGTTCTGAAAGATTAAGATATCAAGCAGGAAAATCCCACTTCTGACTTGAAATGGAATGCAGCATAACACATAATCTGGCCATCCAGCAATTGACGAAGGATTCATCCTGTTGCTAAAAAAGAAAAAAAGAAAAATTCAAGTCTGTGAGTTTGCTCTTACTACAATACATACCCACCCTCTGTCCAATAGCCCCTATTCCTCAGCCCTAATCAAGGCTGATGGAAGCTATAGTCCTCCGTGACTATTTCTGGGTTTCTGGACTAACACTTGTGCTAGTTGGGAAGAACTCCTTATCCAAAAGATGGATCAAAAGTTCATTCCTCCCTTCCCCACTCACACCTGCTCTTCCCTTCCTTGAGGTAGTGCTGAGATGTGTTGATGTTGAGGACATGCAGCAGATGGTGAGTTATCCTCCTGACTAGTCTATGCTCTGTTCCTCCTCTGTTCTTTGCATTTATGGGTGTGATGCTCAGAGGGCTTTCACACTGGGCCGGCATCATATCTAGCATGTGTCTGTGATATGTGTTTATGTATATTTTATATATGGTGTATATGTGCCATTATTTACCATAGTCTGTGTCATACTATATATCTGTGCCATCAACCATACAGCTTATTATTTGATTGTTCTTTTTTATGTTAAGGGAGTTTGTGAGTTATAATCCATTCCAAAAATATACATATATTATTTGAATATAATGCTTTATTCATTTCAGTTACTATGCAAATTTTCTCCAAATAAAATGATCACGTAATGGTACGAGTGACAAACATCAGCCATTTTTGATTTATGTTTTGAATCTATTCCGTTTCAGTTGATATTTTTTTCCTGTCTTCATTTGGTCACAGCCACACATCTCATTGACCTTGCCTTGCAGAGCGAGAGTGCCGGCAGATGAAGAAAGCTTACACTGAGGGGCCATCTCAGCCGGTTCAGGGGGCCCCGGGGCCCTCCATAAAGGGGTGCTTGTGGGTTCCAACTGAGGCTAAAGGTGACAATTACCCCCAAAGATCACATGATCTGTAGATGAAGGAGAAAGCTTTATTGCACAGAATCTCCAGTAAAGGACTGATTTTGTGAAGTTACAATATCTAGCATAAAACGAGAAGCTTTATTTTTTGAATGGAACTATAACTATATAACTAGTTTATTTTAATTTATGCCATTAAATCAATCAAATTTTTCAGAATAACTTAACAGCGATTTATTTATTTATTTATTTATTTATTTGTGAAGAGATAATTGATGCACACTGTGCCCTTATGAGTCAAACCTATTGAAGACTTCCAGTTCTTGGTTTGTGGTTTCTAAAATGTCAGCTAGAGTGGTTTCATTGGTGAAGGAACATGATATCATCATGCCATTGAGAATAAAGCTTTCGCCTTTAATAGAATCCCCTCTGTGAGTTGGTTAGCTTTCGATGTTGTGTTTTTACCAAGTCTTCGTCAGTGGTTGGTTGGAGGTGTGCAGGTCTGTTTGTATTCCTTTTCATAGGGGTGCTCAAGCCTGGTGTCCCAATGCCACTGCCCATCCATCGAGATTTTTGGTCCTGAACAATAACAAGCTTTTTTGACAATCTTATTTGTGTCAGTCCTTTTCATCGACATCTTTGACACATGAAAAATAATCAATACGTTTCTCTGGAGAGCCATTTTGAACGATATGAACGAACCTTTCTGCCCTTTGCGTTCATGACGTTTTATCCTTTCTGCTACAGTAGCTTGGAGGGTGTTTACCTTTCCACAATGGATGGCATTTTGAGATTCACCAGGGCTTTGAGTTCCCGCAGAGGTATTTTTGTCCTTTGAGTGCTGTCTAAAGTC